>DWQT01005469.1:0-10285 GCA_018244895.1 Myscelus amystis hages | reverse complement strand
ACTTCGTTCCATCCGGGCGTCCCTTGACACCTCTCTTGTGTTTTTTGTTGCTTCCCCTCCTTTCAACAAGTATGCATTAGAAGTCGACTCCAAATCCCCTTTTTAAAGAAGAGAAATCAGAACCTCTGGTCTTGACATTCTTTTTGCTTACGATATCAATGATTCTGACTATAATACGTATACTGTACCCAATATACATACATGTACATACATGTAAAGAGGAAGCTAAAGTTAAAATCAAGTTAGTGCGCATTCACTTGCTCTCGCACGGCTACTAGCGAAATTTATAGACCCAGAAATACCGAAAGGCATAAACTGCACTAAGGCGTTGATTTAAGCGTTGCCCCCGCCCGATATCATCTCTTGAACATAAATAACGGAGGCTGTATCATGATCTATTTACGCTGTATCGATGTTTATAGAGTTGTACACGTGACTTGGTTAGCTGGCTGCGAGTATTTTAACGTTTCACTGTCACTTGTTTGTGAGTATGATTCTGAAATAATGGAGATTGATGGAACGGGTCTGTGGTTAATTCGTCTGTCAGATCTGCGACTTTTAAGATCTCCGTTGACGTTAAACGATTCTTATCCAGCGATAATCGGACCTGTCAGCTGCTTTGCTCTTCGAAACTCCTCTTAAAAATTTGGCAATAGCGCTTATCGTTTAACAGCCAATCGCAATATGGTTTTTTTTTCCTTTTGTATTTACGTCATTAAGTTAAAAACAACAAACACGTGAACCCAAATAAAGGCAAGGAAAATACCCAAAAGAGTCGGCTATTAATAAATTTTCTTAAGACAGGAAAATTTAGTTATATGTCCAAAATCAACTCGATACAATACTTCTGATAAATACTTTGTTTTTCACTGCATGACTAACAGAGTATTAAGGATCAAATGTTATTAAGGTGCTATTAATATAATTATTGATTATTGTATTGCGTAACTGGCATTTCAGAATACATAATATTATATCCAGTTGTAAATAAAAATGACGTCACATTTAATACCATACCGTTTCTATAGTCCTACGTGGGAAGGTTTTTAGAATCCTACGCAAAAGCAGGTAAATATTGGAACGCCTTACAAAAGAAAATCGCTTCCAGACCCACTGAGGTAGCAATTTACTGTTTGATGTAGATTAATTTGATTTTTTTGTTAATGAATGGATTTAAGAGGTCTTTTTTAAAAACCTTTTTATTATTCACGAACCTTCTTTCATAATCACGTTTACGGCTATAATCTACCTACTATAATCTGGTACTTCGAGCTCTAATCTTTATAATACGAAGCCACGTGAAAAATTAAATCAATACGTAAAAAAATACTTTAGATAAACAAATATAGCTCTCTTCGAATCAGCATTATTGAATATAACGTATAAAAAGAATCTGTTTTGATGGACGTTGGTTGATCCTCCAAAACTAAGCCTGAAACTACGTATGTGAGCTGTAATTAAACCAGCGAAGCCTTGCTTTTTGTACGACTTTCAAAACCTCCACTAATGAAGGTTTAGAAAGATTCACAGCATTTTTTGGCAACGAACATCGCTTTATCCCCAGACATTTGCTATTGAGAGAACCGTTTGAAATTTTACAGAACCGCCTCGCATGTTCCTCGGTTTCTAATTGGATCTAGCTCTTATTCACCGACGTACAATTTTCTGTTGTTACAAACTGTGTTTGTGTAGGAGAAGAAAGTAGGTATTTAATTCACTGTTTACTAACTGAATTCCAGACGTTTCTTTAGATTCGTTTCCATCCATCCAAAGCCTTTCCATTCCACAGATCCACTTATCCACTGAATGTAGGAAAGTTTTTGTAATATGTGCTGCAGTGACAGACATTTCATTAACATCTTATAAATTTACTCGAAAGTCCATCAAAACTTCGAAATCATTTTAACTGAAACACAAGTAATATTTTATATTTCTCCTATCCATTTCACTCCTGCTTATTTTCTAATCCACGTATTAATTTAATCTGCATCCTTGTAGTTCAACTTTAGAACATCGTTTTTAACGCAACATGCATTAGCAATATTGAAGTTAATTTTAAATTCGTCTACAACTCAGCTATTGGACTAGATGCAGTTAAAATATTAGAACTACCCTCAGCGGAACCTAGAACAGGTTATTGCTATCTCAGACGATGTAGTTTGTGAATTTCAGTGGCAAACTATAAAATGGGGGTCGTTAAACAGTGAGAGCATCCCGAGCGAAGCCAGCTAGATTTATTGTATGTGGGCCACGTAATGTGCCGATGGGAGGTTCGAGCCGCGATAAAATCTCCGATATTTATTTGCTTAGATAAATGAAAGCGTATTTTCAGGTTTAGCGACGCTCCTTGTTTATGGTGATAATATTATTCGGAGGCCCTTCGCAGTTTAGCGGGGTACAAATAAAGCCTATTAAAGGCGCCTCAACTTTTAAAAGCAAAATGTTATTGACGAAATACTTTTACGGTTGAACAGGAGCCATTTTTGCCACCAACTCCTTTTTAGAGAGTTTGGTTGATGACAGAAAAGCATTATGATCGATAAAATGGCATATGTCCAATAGTGGGCAAATAACAGATGTTACTCATGGTGACGATGTTATTTACAATTTACTATTGCCTAAGGCAAATTAACAATCACTCAGTTTTCCAGACATTAAAAAAGTTCTAAAAGAGGTTTGGCATCTTATCCGATAACAAAAATAGAGGAAACTTTGAAACTAGAAGAAACATATCAAATTTTCAATGACAATATCTCGTAGCTACTTTAAACTAGTGAAACGGGCATCTTATAAACACCGGTATATATACATATGTAAGTGATAAATTGTACAATTGTTTTTTATATGAAAATAAATCCTATTTTTGGTATAAAATTTCCGTAAATATTACAATTCACGGAAGGCGTTCAAATTAATTCATCGCGAGGTACAGAAATCACAAAAACTCGTATATTACAACGACCCTCTCATACTGCAGCGGATCTCGCCCGTGCTTGTAATAAAAAAGCAATTACTTAACGAAAATTTTCTCATAAAAGTGACACTTTAAATATTTTCATATAGGAATATTAGGATGGCGGCTAAGTGATTGCGTGGGACGTGATCGTTGGAAGATTTATTATTAACGACTGTGGTCGTATCGTTAACGTAATGTAACCTTTGGTTGAGTGAAAGTTTAACACCAAAGTTATAAGAAGACCTGGTGGAATATGCTTTCATACGATTTATTGCATTTGTGTTTCATTAATTAAATAAAGGTTGACTGACAAGACTGTTAACTGTAGAAGACAATTTATTTAGACTTAATTACAACTACAGTATCATACTATGACAAAACGTAGAATCTAGAGGGAACTTAGCAAATTTGACGCGCTAGCATGTATGCGTCATTGCTATTAACTTTTACTAGGCTCAGCATTGGTCTGAGTTCCTCCCAACAGTGCTATATTTATTCAATTCCTTTATTGTTCTCTAATGAAGGACGAAGACGAAGGGGCTCGAGTGCGCATTCATACTTCGAACTCAGAGAATAGTCGTTAGGATAATAATCCTAGGCATGTACATATAGGTTTCCTCACGATGTTTTTCTTCACTGGTATAATCTACCATTAATTTTAAATGTATCATGCACGTAACCCTTGTCATAGATGCTTTGTTGTTAATCTATACAATTTAAGATTATAACGCTATACCTAAAAATAGTCTGGATTACGTTTTGTTTGGTACCTATTTGGCTTAACTTTTAGGAGCATTTCATTTCCTAGCAGCAGTTTAGAATCTTGTCTTAGACATCTAAATCTAAAATATTTTACATTACGCTAGAAATCACAGACAATAACAATATCATTGAACAGTCTGCAATTAGACAAATAACTTTAAGTCGCCTTCGACATCAGTCCATTTGTTAATGAACACGCAAAACGTTAAATAAATCCAAAATAATACTGCGAATCGAGGTAAAACGTTTACAACGGCAATAAAGATCGCGATAAATCGGAATAAGTAGGAATTCAAGTGATTGCTGCTGTAAGGATGGCTGTTACAGTCGCCAGATTAGGCTTTTACGCAAACTGAGTAGGCTTTGGTAGTAAAAAATCAGATTTGAATTTGCATATTCGAAATAATAAGACGGAAATCGTGAATAATTTAACCTATTAGTTGTTCTAAATTTAAACCTCGAGGAATAAAATACTAGCTTTTACCCGCGCCTTTTAACAACGTAACTACTTCAGATAAATCATAACTTTATTGAACCAAATCAATTTCTTAAAAATGTTTAATGGACAGTAGGGATAAACTGCCTACATACAAAGTTTCATGTTTCATCTTCGCAAATGACGAATTCCATAAACACTTTCATCCTCCTTTTTTGCAATACAAACTAGCCTATATCCTTCCTCCAAATCAAGTCTATCTCTGCACCAAATTTCATTAGAATCGGTTGATTGGTTTAGGCGTGAAAGCGAAGCAAACAGACACACAGATAAACATAGTTACTTTTGCATTTATAGTATTAGTAGGGATTTCACAAATCTACCATTATTGTGTTTGTTGTGGGTCGCGATGAATACAAGTGAAAGGTCAAACCAAGGTCAAGTACGCCATATTTATATTTTGATAAGTTTCACGGTCCCGCCACCGTTTCCGGTCTCCAGAGGCCACGGTGCCAACGTAATCGTTTAAAATGCGGGTATCTGGAAATGTTGCCAATTTCCGTTGGAACCCGACCGAATTCTAAATTTAAATAATGAGTCTGTAGACAATAGACGGTTAAAGAATAAAAACTCAATTATGTTTAAATTTCAAAACTGTTAGTGGTATAACATATACCTTGGCTAGTGCCAATACTTTTATTGGTACTACCCAAGAATTTTAATTTCAATTGGTCAAGTGTAATAGGTTATCGTCCCCGTGCTTACTAGCACGTACTGACCAATACTAAATAGACTAATGTTATTAAAAGTCCTGTAATTCCTATTAACTCTTACTATTGACTAAACACCATTTCTAGAGTTATGTTTAAGGTTGTTCACAAATGTAAAAATAAACTACTCACGATTACTCCCTGAACATAAAAACTATCTAATATATAAACCTATAGAAGTAATAAGTCTAGACTCAGAAGTAGTAAGGTCAAAAGCATTAATCATTTCGTTATCAGGATAACCCTGCTTTCATCCTCGATTTAATCGATGTTAGTGGTTATGGATCCTAGCTCGTAACGCGGCAATATGAACCGTGATATGCGTAATAAGAATATTGAAAATGAATTTTGGTTTTTCTAAGATTTTTTTTGCCTGCGTATGAATGCCGACTCACCTGATGGTAAGGTGCAATGTAAGTACTTTTTTAAAGCTTTTTAATTTATTTTCATTATCTATATCTTATACAATACAAATTGTCAAGAAAGAAGACTGGCTAAGATCTGTATTCTGTATTAAATTGTGTAAAACTAGCAATTATAATGTAATCTCATATTTTTTCTCAGCCAGATTAAAATGATGATAATCTTTAGATGTTTCATTTCTAAAACCAAGTATCTTGGAATTCAGCTTAAACACAAGCAAAAATTTGTTTCCTGCGATACTGGTTTAGTCTGGTTTGGGAGCATGGCCCTTTGTATCATACGATATTATTATTATTGTAAAATACTATTAGCCATCATTAGTCAATTGCCTTAGAATCGTAGTGATAATGCGCTACCTAAATGGAACATTAAGCAAAAATTAAAACTGAATATCTTTATTTCTTTGACATTTGAGTTACTGATAGCGAAGTAGCCCCGACCATAGCGAATGCATAATTCATCAATTAATCTTAATTTTCCTCCAGATTAAATGTTATGTGTTGCTCAGAAGTCGTCGTTTCAAGTACGATACTAAAGCCTTCACAACTTTCCAAATAGAGTAAAGATAAGCCAAACTCAGATTTATAGTCTGTGGCGAAGTACGAAACAGCTACTGTGCTTTCAACTTTGAGTGGTATTTAAAGATTAAGATAACGCAAGTAAAAAAAGATTATCCAGATTTTATGACATCATATAAAATGTGCATCATACTACTATTTTTACATAATATACGATTAGCTGAACATTATGAATAAAATTGAAGTATCTATCTGTAATTTCAAAATAACTGTGTTTTCACAGTATTCTTAAATTGAATTTTTTTCCGAATTTAACAGTTTTAATATTTGTGTGTATCCTTATAAAATTGATCTACTAGCAAAGGTTTTAAGGGTTGTTTCGATTGTAAACTCTATAAGTAATGATGTACTTGAGAAATAGCAGTTATTTTGATAGCAGAGAAATTTGAGTCTTATTTAAATGTATAGATTACAAAGCGAAGCCATTTGATAAATTGGAACGAAAGGTTTTGGAAACTTGGAGGCTTTGCAACTTTGACAGTTACCCTCGATCTGTTATTTCCGGGAATGAATAAATTGAAAATGATAATGTAGCATGAATAGGGCTAAGTAATACAATTGAAGAGTCGAAAAATTAAAAAAAAAAGACTTCTGGCTGCCCCAAATTTTTTTTTTAATAATTTTTTTTATTCTTAGTTTTTTTTCCTATTGCATTTCTTATTTTTATTGTTTTGATGATAGTTATTGTATATTAAATAACTATTGATGTGCTACTAACCTGAGCAATTTTTTGTTTCTTTCTATCTTGAGTGGCCAGTTCGATAGTAAATTCAGGGTCGAATAGATTAAGCTAGTCAACCGTATGTCGGGCATCCAGATGCTATGATCAAGGAGAAAAAGTCTCGGAGAGCAAATAAATTAATCCTTTTCATAGATAAATACAGCCGTTGACAGTCTCGTCGCGATTCTTCGCATGTAACCTCGTTAGTTGGGCCACTCATTGATCTGACAATGCGTAGAAATACCCGATATACAAGATTTTGGAACGAAGTTCCTTATCGCGCGTTGCGAAGGAGGCTAGACGGATAAAAATCAGACGAAAAATTCAGACGAAAAGTTGTCACAACACTTCTTGCTATAGTGTAGTAAGCCGCGCGGCGTGCGCATGTTTCTCTGTCTCTCTCTCTCATAGAAAGCAGGCCAATTATTATTTTAGTTTCGTCTTTCTATTTTGCTTTGAACAGTGTGGTGTCGCGACGATTACTTTTGTTTTGTTAAGGTTATAGGGTTTTTTGGACAAAATAAATAATAAAATAATAGAAAATATTAACAATAATGAATAAAGTTTTATTACAATTCCAGCACTAATTAATCGAAAGGAAGTACGTTCCATCCGGGTGTACCTTGACACCTCTCTTTAATTTTATTT
Source organism: Myscelus amystis hages (assembly GCA_018244895.1). Classification (NCBI taxonomy): domain Eukaryota; kingdom Metazoa; phylum Arthropoda; class Insecta; order Lepidoptera; family Hesperiidae; genus Myscelus; species Myscelus amystis. The sequence continues at coordinate 2,991 of DWQT01005469.1, read as the reverse complement.
TATCTCCGTATTGGAACACATCTGGGTTTAGACGAATGGTTGTACACAGATTCCTAAACCGTTCCGTCCCACCCACCACAGTACATGATGAGCGCATATTATATTTGTATGCAAGTCACTAGTTGTCTGTTTATTATATTATACTCTATCTACTTTGGAATCAGTTAGCCGTGTGTAAGAACGCCCCAAGTAACTATTATTATCATCTTGTATATATTACTTTGTCTCGTCTGTGTAATTATTCAATTTCGAATATGACGTATGACGGTATTTAATGTCCTATGCTGTGGGTGTGTGTGATGTTTTTCACTAAAATGTAAAGCAACGCAATACAATCGCAGAGATGCTTGTATTGTAAAAATGTAGGAACATAGCCGACCCGTAAATGTCAGATCTGTCAATGTTAAACTACAATGACGATTCCTTTCTACGTCTTTATAGGTCTGTGGTAACTCTGACTGGCCCCCCCGCACTGGCTAAGTAATTGCTAAATTGAGTTCCCCCCCCGTTGCCCGCGAGACGAAAGTAGGCAGCTAAATGTAATATTATTGATGAAGTTACTGTTTTGTGGTCCCTTACCCTTGATCCGGAGTTATCCTCCTGTTGGATAGAACGCGGTAATAATACGCGACATTTATATTTGCGTAATAAATGTGAATAACAATAATATCTTAGGACAGTTCCACGCACGGCTATCTGGTTCCAAATTAGGCACCTCAATGCCTTTGTTTTGGTAACCATACAGTTAAGAAACTTGCATATAAATTATACAAGCATATATATTATACAAGCATATTATACAAGCATATATATTATACAAGTATATTATACAAGTATATATATTCAAATGTTTTTATCACAGAACAAACCAATGTTCTCATCACGCCTGTATCTTTTGTAGATGGGATTCCAACCCACGACCTTTGGTTAACATTCAGGGTTCATTGTTTTAGTTACCTGTTTGCAGTACAACAAGAGTTTTATCGTAATATTTTCCTCGTGTATTAATAGAGTACGCTCAAGATGAAATTGGCCAATTAAGCCCCTTGTACACTCACCGATTGGCAGTACGGTGAACAATACTTCGTAAGGGTAATAAAGTACCAATTTTATCACGTGAATAGTCCAATTTATTCTTTATTTGATGTTCGATTTAATACATAATAAATTATAACGGAATGAAGTAATATAGGCAGCGGATATTTTTGAAGGAAGGAAGGAAGGAAGGATTTTTTACTCATTACGCGTATATTAAAGAGTAGGAAATGAATAGACGACGTCTAGAGATTTTAGAAATATTACTTGAATTTTATAAATCTGCTCTAACCAGACACAAAACAACACAATGTACTCATAACGCAAATGTTTGTGATGACCGGGAATCGAATTGATGACCTTTAGCTTAGTTTTCTAACCAAGAGAGCAGTCGAATCTGGGTGCATTAAGGGTAATAGTTATTTTGCAATATAAACATTTGAAAATGTGTACGTGTGTGTTTATGGACTAAGGAGCAAAAACTTTATCTTATATGGAATCAGATTATGTTTAAATATTTCTTGGAACGATCAAGATTTGTTTTCTTGTTTTCGATACGTTAATTGCCCCAGAGTTGGACAAAGATCTCCTCGCATAGTGAAACAGTTTTAGACCTCAGTCCACCACGCTGGCCAAGTGCGGATTGGTAGAGTTTACATATTTTAGAAAATATTATACAATTTTTAAAACCTCTAAGACGTGCAGTTTTCCTCACGACGTTTTTCTTCACAGTTATAGCGAGTGATATATGAATTTTGAATCATAAAACGCATATAACAAATCAAAACGTGCCAAGATTGAACCCAGATCCCTGTAATCACAAGCTGACTTTAAAAAAACCACTAGGCTATCACTGTTATCGTATTATAATTATTTTACCTACGCATAACAAAATTTGCGAGCGAGATATTTTTTTCATAATTCTCCATTGGTCCTTCGCAGCCGGATAATCCATAGGCGGCCATGTTTGACACGACGCGAAAACAAACATGGCGACCCACGGCCATTAAACGTGTTTGTTTAGGTTACATTACGCGTTACTTTGTTATTTTTTGTTGACATGTCCGTTAAATTAGCGGACTATTGTGTAACTAAATATTATCCTCTAGCCACTAGAGGCTTCCATTTATACTTAGACTAGCTGACCCGGCAAACGTTGCTTTGCTATATAATTTTAATTAACACCCCCGCAACCCCCCTTATAGGTGCAATTTCGTTAAATCCGTTCTTAGCTGACCTCTTCTTGCCGAAAGGAATATTCCAACCACATTTCAAGTCTCTAGGTCTTCTGGTTCCAGAGATATCATGATGAGTCGATATATCGCTATGAATGTCATATATTTATGTAGATGTATAGAGGATTTATTTAAAAAAAATATCGTTGTAAAGCGACATACCACATTCGATGTTGTTGCTTTTCAAAAGATTTTTATTTTCTTATCAAAGATCCTCCCAATTTCTATTCTGTTTTTGCCCTGTAGGTGTTTTTACAATTTTTTTTCTTGACGAAAATTGTCGATTTTAAGTAAGTTTCCTTGGCTTACATCATGACTGTTACTTTACGACTGCATCTACGAATTTTCTTACTCCAATGGATAACTTTTTAAGACTTCAGTATTTAAAGTTGCTTTCCGCTTCTTTTATGAAATTACAATTAATGCTCAGCAATACATAACTTCATCCAACGGAAAAATAAGATAAATTGACAAATTATGAAATCGCTACCGGCTTTATTACCTCGCAACTGGTAATTTCCTTACATTAAGGTTGATCCTCCTTCAACAGCTTGACTATAAAGAATTCCAATAAACCTATTTAATTCTTCTTTAACAGGAGCTTTTTAACAGCCTATTAGTGTTTTAAATTTGACTTTAATTCTATTGTTAAGGCGAGGTACAACTTCGATTTGAATTTCGTTTTGGCCCCCCTCACCCCCGCTGTGGGCGGAGCTAAAAC
>DWQT01005468.1:0-10285 GCA_018244895.1 Myscelus amystis hages | reverse complement strand
AATTGCCTAATTTGGAATCAGATAGCCGTGTGTGGAATTGTCCTAAGATATTATTATTATTATTATTATTATTATTACACTGGATATGTGTACATTAAAGGTTTGTTAATTCAACCAAATTTATACTCAATTTATACACTTGAGATATTCAATATAATATATGTAGATTGTTAACAATAAACAAGCAATTACTAATCATTTAACAGTGCTGAAGGATCGTGAATCTTACACAGGGAATTTAAAGTTGTCCGAGTAGTTTTAGATACACATCTGTAAATTACAAACTTATATGCGTTTTAAGACTAAATCACTCATAAAACCGCACTAGGTACACTAGGTGCTTTGAAATGTGAAATGTACTAAGATATACATGACACGCATGGTAGTCTATGCTGGGGATAGCGTTTGCAGTGTTCCTTCCATATTAAAATTCAAAATCAAAGATCTGTATGTCATGAGAACATTTTACAATTACCAGAAACAAGATTATGAGCTACTGAACTACAGGAAATTTCTAAGTCTCTTACGTAGTAACTAAAGAAAACAGTAAAATTTTACAGATACTTGTAAATGTAAAACTGCCATGATCAAAAATCTACGTCTCAAAATAAAAATGTCCGTAGAACTGAGGAATTCGTATCAGCGAATTCCACTTTTCCCTTTAATTCTATCAAATCACACATTTTCCTCTTCTCTCACACGCGAGCAAAAGAACCCGAGGAATGCCGTCCACTTCACGACACATAAAGCGTTTATGGAGACACACGACTCCGTAAGTCAATCGGGTCCCTTGCCCGCGCTGACACCAGTCCCACACTATTCAGGAGAGTTCACTATGCTCAACAAAGAGCTACTTGCGAGTGTCTCAAAAAATTACATACAAACTAAAAAAAATGTCATGGATAGTATTATAAGCCTAAATTAAATCATTTATTTTTACAATAAATTGTATATTTACAAATATAATAAATATGTTATTCGTTACGCTTCACAATATATATATTCAGATCTGATTGACTAGTCAAATACATTTTTTTTTATTATCACATATGTACTACATACAAATACAGGCCACCCTCCAAAATTATGTCGTGAAATTCGCTTGAAAGAAAAGACCGAGTCAATCTCCGTCAAAGAAGGGATAACTATGCAAATGTCTTTGAAATTAACTTCGGAGGCATGTTCTCTCACGAGGACGTTCATATTGTTTAATATGCTTTTGTGTTAAGATGTTCCCTGAGCAAGACGATATGTAAAGCTGTGTTCACACTATAGACTCGACTAATGTTGACTTTGAAAACGTTTGTACTTAAATTAAAATGTTTTTGTAAGCACAATGATCACCTTAAATATCTGATGTACATTTTTACTGCAACTGTTAACCTATTCACTATACTATTTCCTACACTACTTTAAATATTTTGTGAAAAATAAAGTATATAGAACACATAGTCAGCAATAAAACGGATCTTGTAAAAGATTTATACAACGTATCTTTTGAAAATTGAACTTTATTATAAAATGCTTTTGAAAGCGCCAAAAAAAGTATCGTTACAATATAAAAAAACAAGATGCTTAAATTTAAATATTTAAATATTTAAAATTTCACACCGTATTTATTATGAATTCAATTTTAATAATATAATCCGTCGCCACAGTAATCGAAAGAAGTAAACAAACTTATAATGATCATTACCGAAAAACGAAACTCTTTGTGAAATGAAATCAAATTAGATACATTCTGTTATTAATACTTCGCTCAGTATTGTAAAGAAGATGCTTCGAAGGAACCTTTACCTGAGGGCAAACAAATACACAGAGTAATAATTATTGTGCTCTAATAAAATTCTAAGAGCACACATAAAAGGAAATATGCAATTTTGCCTACTTAAAGCTACTGAAAGGTCTTCAAAAGTAAAATATCAGGGAAAAGGTAAAACATTCGGAATATATTTCAGCGCGTTTTCGGCTGTTATAATTTTGAACTCTTGTATTTCGAATGAAAAGAGGTTTTTTTAAATTTCTATAGGAACAGAACATTCTGTTTTGGCTGTTTTATGGTAGATTTTCATTCGTTTTATCCGTACCTATATTTGCTTTGCTAAATCAAAATATGTAATAATCAATTGATATACATATCTAGAGTTTTCAACTACAAACAAAGACAATATGAATTGGCCATTACCATTATTAATGCTTTTTAACAAATAAAAATTCATTTTAAAATCAATTATATTTGATGAATCAACGATTGCCTCGTAATCAAGGAGTTCTGGGGTTATAATGTCATTTATTCCCCAACTAATTGTTACAACACATCTATTTTGGATCAGTCTGTTTGTATATTCTTTTTTATGAAAACCGTTATTCGCCACGCAATAGAAAATCGAAAGGGTAGCCAACGAAAGTAGCCACAAAATACAGATGCCGTCGGAAAAGCTATGAATCTAAATCAAGTGGAAGCTCATCAAAGTTTGTCAGCGGCCCGCAGGCACTTTTAAACTCATTTTCATATTGCGAGCGCCGCGTTGCGACTGTTGCTGGCTTAAACAAAACTTCAATTAAGTGTATTTTTAACGGAATCCTCGAAAAAAGGACTCTCAAAGGCGAGCAATTCCGCTCGTGTTTATTTTGTCAGTGTTTACACGAGGCGAACTTTTTAATGGGACTAACGATATTCGTTTTCCAAGACGATTTACCGCTTACCAGTAACTGTGGTGTTCGTACACCAGTTTATGTTGTGCTATGAAACAATACTGGATCATGCTTATTTAATCTTTTCGCTATGTGAAGGGTTAAGGTCATTATCTGGCACGCTGTCCAAATGGTGGTTGACAGATTTAATACACTAAATAGAAAGCCTGCAATAGGGTATTTTAATAAACCCATATCTCAGCTATCCAGTCAACATTGAAGTGTATTGATATAGAAAACGTAACGCATCCATCAACTGCTTGGAAACATTCGAACTGTAGGTAAATATATTAGATGCTGGCAGCGAAAAAGATAATTTTAGGCCAAATATATTTTAAAGGAGCATAAACATTATCTTTTAGAACATGTTCTACTGTTCCTTGCGTAGGCGTTTTGGCTCTCATGTACCTAATATGGCGAAGAGCCAAAGAGCTCGGGGCCAAATAGACGTCCCGTGTCTAGAAACGCTAAGTTGAAATAAAAGTATTTGTATTGCAATCTCCTTCTACATTTTGTACAATGAGAATTGTTGACACGTGCAAGTCACTTTCGCTTTGCTAGAGTCACCATAGCCGTCTCTTAGAGAACTAAAACTTATACTTGTTTTCAGAAAATTTATGATAACATATACTAAAAACAAAACAGTACCTTGAAATATTAAGACGGGGAGAAATATAAAAAAGGTACATATATTATACGTGTATATTTTTTTACTTTATCCCTTCAAAAACATATTGTGAAAGCTTGAAACGCAAATATTGTGCTGGTCTGACTCAATACTCTTAATTTGAAGATAGGAGGAGATGCTAGGAAAATTCACAAGTTTCCTCACGATTTTTGTTCACGTTTATGCGTTCATGATATTTTATTTTTAAGTTATAATGCGTTCGTAACGTTCTAATCGTTACGACGCGCGTGTCACGATTTGAACTCAGCGCACCGAAGTGAAAGACCCAAACCTTCTCACCATGAGAAGAGAACACTTTCCAGCTAAAATAAGGGGTCGAAAAGTAATGCAAATATTATTCATTTTGGCAGAATTCCCTTTCTACTTGTACTGTACATAAAATTAGATTTTATAGCACGAAATACCTTACCTGCCTATCACACACTATTATGAGATCCGTGTGTTCTACGGGATACACTAAAAGCAAGTGGAAATGTATTGCGGGCCACAAAGAGATCCACTAGCCCGAGGGATCGCTCGAAAGCTGTTTGGATCTATGCTAACCTGCGTGCTTTAGCGGTAAATTATACGGTCATTCTCTGCTCAGTTCGAGCTCTCGTAGCGCCGGCGATGTTGCAAATTGTAAACGACTTGTAAAATTAAGCAATGCCGGAGGTAGTGAGTTCTTGGGGGAGTGTCGGTGGCAAAATATCAGGACCGCTCCCGTACTACAGAAAGGACATTAAGCAAACGCATTTAGTTATTATTGGTAACGAATGTGTAAATGACACTAAAACATTAACAACCAGCGTCGACTTCTGTTAAGTATTCACGCAGTTTATACGACTAGTCGTCTCTATCAATTCCTATTGATACCTATTTCAATAAAGTATTTTTAAACACTTCATATCTTAGTATATCTACGTATCAACCCCCTACAATGCGTTCACAACCTGAATATGTAGAGTTCTCTACATGTAAATTTAAGTAAAGAACTCTATAATTAGAAGCTGGTGCTCAGTCTGTAATTAACGATGCCACTTCAATCTTATTACTGCTATTTAACATGGAAAGTTCTTCACAATTGCAGGATTTTCAGGTGGAAACGTTTAAACGACTAATTTGGTGTCCCATTTAACTACTTAGATAGAAACAATTATAATGATCTTTGCTTCAAACGTGTACATATATGTATGTATTTAAACGACCGAGTAACCTCTCATTTCACAGAAATAGATACGCATATAATATTACGTAATATATGCATGTATATACTTCCAAACTCCTACAGTGATATCATGCACGAGTATAGTAATGCCAAATAATATATTTTCAAACCAAAATATGTTACTTAATGAATCGAACTTTATTATTAATATCATTTGTTATTAGCCATGTTTACATCAAGTGTTTTATTTTACTATTCATAAGCGTGAGAAATGTTTAATGTGCTATAAAACTTTCAACTTTCTTCATTTTATTCATTATAATACTCCGATCACATAAAACGGGAACTATATAATAAAATTCACAAACTTTATAAGTCTATTATACAAAAAGAAACGCATGAAAATAAATAAAGCTAACCTGTCAGCAGCAAATTGACATCATGATTTATCTCTCTGCTTACCTTCAAATTTAATGTAAAAAAGAAATAGCCTCACATTGGCGGTCAGGAAATTTAAATTAATATTCGATGAGGTATCCCACTCTAGAACTTCTACACGTTTATATAGAAACCGTACTTAATAATACAAATTTATGTGGGACGCGTAGCAGCGTATTTTTCTGTGTATTTATAAAAATATGTAGGTATCTATTATATATGTGGGAGTACCTAACTTTGCTTTACACTTGTATACTTTTGATAATTCGGCAGAGACGCAACTATAATCTGTCATTGCAACCAAAACGTTGATGGGTCAAGAAATTAATTATAATTTAAGTTAGAACTACTATACTCGAACATACTTAATGAGAAACTGGTAAAAATGTTGAAGGTTGGAGGAGAATCTATAGTGCAAGGAAATAAAATACTCTTCTTTGATCAAACTTTAATGCGCTAAGCTAGCAAGCTGATAAAAAGCTTTCAAGTTATCCTGTGAAACGTCGAATAAGCTATAGACACCCCTATTTACTGATACGCTTTTTGTAAATAAATATTTTGTACGTTGCCGAAACAAATACGTTACAATAGCGTATTACATCTACACGGTATGCTTAACTAAGATTTATGCCTTCTATTTGTCTTGAAGGCGAGTGGGTATCTACTATCACCGGCCGATATCTAGCCATTTCTCGTCCTTTCAATTCCAACGGTTTCAAATTGATTGTGGGCTCTTGTAACTTCGGATTTTCTATCAGTGTTTTTTCACAAGTCTGCCCACCGTGCACTTTGCCAATCGATAATGTCAACACGTTACATTTTATTTCCCAAAGAGCTAACGTAGCCTCAAAGAGGGTCGTTTGCTTCAAAGGAAATCGCAAATGTTAGTACTTACGCGGTAAGTAATACTGTATTTAGTTTATATAATTAATTTAAACATGTTGTTTTTATTAAACTGATACCGGATGAACTTTTGAATGTAATCAGTAACAATAATCCGCATACTTCAATTTTTTCTCAGATTATTTTCAAGTATTCAAAGGACCCAAGTAAAATTACTACACAAAAATTTCGACGTCCCAATCTTGGTTTATCTCAGTGCCTAAAATTCGGTAATATTTCCTCTACCGTCAAGTCTACTCAATGGTTCATACTAAATACTCATATACGTACAGATTTATTTTCATGTACTGAAAATTCTCTGATTTTATAATTGCATAGTTTTTAAGGTACCTGGTCTAAATTAGAACTTCTGTGTAAGTTACAAAGCTGCGAGCTTCCATTGATATTCACAATTTACAGTATTGTTAACTACATAAAACTACGAAAATTCTCTTAAAAAGTATAACTAATCAGAAACTCTTTTGTCCTTTTTCCCCGTTACTAATTGTTCACCGTATTGTTCGGCCAATTCAGACGAAACCTGCAAGAGATTTAACAAGGATTTACAGTGAACCGTTTACCTGATTCCCGTTTAGATAGCATCCTTATTTAAAACAAAACAACGCGCTCTAAATATCGCTGAGATTTTCTAATTTAAAAATTCTCCGACATTTCTCTTGAGATACTTTACTTCAGACAAATAAACGCATTTTCAAGCGAAATCTCTTTGTTCAGCTATTAAAATAGATACAAGCAATTAAGCATGAATCGCCACGGCGTGGTTTTATAAAGATTTAAACGGAAATATAAAAGGAAAATCAAACCGCTAATAAGAACTTGTACACGGAATGAAACAGTGTATTAAAAAAAATTGTACACTACTCAATATCCTAACATTAATTCAGTTGCTTAAATGTATCTAAATCCTGTTTCTTAACTTTGATACTTATACATTTTATGTACGTAATAATTTTTATTTTGAATTTTAATACATTCTATACGTAAGCAAAAAAAACAAAAATATATCTGACGTAAAGCAATACTACAGAGCTTCAATTGCGATATGTTTCGTACGAGATTTATTTATTTATTTATTTTATATGTCACACCATCAAGATATACACTACGATTTTCTAAGAGTAGACAATAAATAATTTAGTCCTCTAGTCCCCTTTTAATCTATATGAACATAGAGCGACATAATCACATTGCTTTTAGTTTTATAAATAGATATGTATCTTTAAACGGAACAGTACAATAAAAAATTTACAAATCAGATTTACAATTGCAAAGTTCTTAAACATAACGTTTATTATACATGAAGCATCTCTCATAACACGTGCTCTTTATTGTGAGGTAATATAGAGTGAATCGGCGACAATAATTCACCGATTATAACAACAAGCCGTCTGATTGTCGAATTATCTAACGGGCTTACAATTTCCAACAATACACGGGGATTGTGCGACGTGATTGTCATGTATTTATGCGAGTGCAGCGCGGGCAAGCGATCTGTGAAACCGCCGTGCGGTTGTTCGTTTATACGGACAATGTACGAACATGAGATTTTCAGTCGACCGTTATTAAACAACCGGGCGAATAATAAACGTGTAATGTAACCAGAATTTCCGTATTATTATAACTGTTACTGTGTAATATCGTGAAATATATATTTGAACATACCTTTTGCGTGAAACCTCAAACAAGACGGATATTAACTAATACAAGCTGCAGTAGCAATCTCTAAACGGATTACAGTTTTATTTTCATAGTTATGTTGCCGGAAATAATGATCAAAAAATGTTCTTATGAACACCTATCGCTAACTGAGCTGGGCAATTAACACTAATAGTCTCATTCAGTCTTTTTCGAGGTCATTTACTGATTTCAATGGGAAGCAGCCGCCACTTATGACTACTTCTCAAAAAACTTTGATTTAAAAGAAAGGTATTAATTAGCGAGCCACATTTTTTAAATTGATAGAACTACCTTTCATAACTCTTTCTCTCCATAGCAAAATTGGCTTTACTGTATATTTTCGAAGAGCACTGCTTCAATGATCAATATGCTTTCATTGGTGCTTGGAGTGCGTTCTTCATATCCAGAGTCTGAATTCATTAATATGTGCATACTCTTTTACTACTTCAAACCGTACCATTTCAAATCGTTCGACTCGCTAAAATTTTTATATCTATTATATTTCATTATTATACCATCACGCCAGGTCCCTAACGGGGTCAGCAGAAAGCACCGAGCATATTGTTGTATCCGTATATTATATTACTTATGTATATATACGTTTATTTAAGCTTCTAAGATAATATAACATATCATACCCAAAATACAATACAATTAGCCATTTGAAATAAATATACTCTCGAAACAAAAAGAAAGATTTTTACATGACTAAACGTGATAATTTATTACCTTCATATATACAAGCTAGCGGTCTAATAAAAAGCTACATGATAAAATCTAAGAAATATTGCAACGTAAAATATTCTCTTCTTTGCTAATAGAAGGACAAATATTTCATGTGCGAACACTCTTGTTATAGCGTCTATACGCATAAAAAGCACACAAAATTTGAAATTATTAACTGTCGTCGTAAAGAGGCAGACAGTACTTGGCTGATTAGTTAAAAAAAGAAGTTCACTTTCACGTGAGTCATATTTTTGTTCTCGTGTAAATATTACGTGTCATATATGTATGTTAGTTAGAGCTTAGTATGTTTGTTCAAAACTAGGTTGGTTTTGAAGCCAACTGTAGCTAACTCTGGCAAAGGCCGTGATGGATGAATCTTCAGAAGTTCTTCATGTGAAAAATTTGGTGCAAATGTTAGAAGTTTCCTTGTGTGAAAGATCACAAAAAGTTTACTAGGTTTAATGGTATGAAATGATGTGTCGTTTTATTTCAAGAATAAATATTATATTAAGCAAGATGAAATGTGTTAATGCCAAGATGAATAACCATGTTAATGAATTAATAAATGTGAATCATTCGATTATTTATTATCGAATATCCATCATACAGATAGTCATTAGCACGTTTTCAGGTATCTCTGTGCATCACTTGGCACAACATGTATTTGGTAAGCAAGACCGTAGTTGAAACTAGTCAAATTAGGCCTGAAAAGAGACAAAGACCTGATGATATGAGAACTAGTGCAACCTGTCTACCACACACTAAAGCTACATAGTAAACTCCCATTTGGCTTTCTAAGAATTGTGGAAATACCTTTTCTCTATAATGGAATACTTACTGCAGTAAACGAGAACTGAAGTACCAGATAAGCAGTGCCGGAAGAGAGTTTGCCGTAGCTCGTATATTGAAAAAGTTGTCATATGCAGTGCAATATCCGGCACAAGGCGATGTACGTAAGGTCCTCAATATACTTGACGTTTTGTTTTGACTATAATCTTCGTAACAGTTTTTTATTCTACAACTGACAGATTAGCTTGTCATCTCTTACCTATATAAAAATGAATGTTTGTCTGTATGTTGTTTATAGACTCGTAAACTATGCATTTGATCATGTGATGATCTTTAGCAAAATTGTTGTGCACGAGCCCGGGAAGGTTTCTGAGTTGGTATGAACAACTTTCGACAGATGGCGCCACTGTTCTTCCTTCAAATTTATTTTAGTTTATGGCGTAGCAACGCGCGCCGGGTACAGCTAGTTAATAATATTAGATCTTTTTACTTACCGTTGACAATAACTCGAGTTAGGACGGATAATAATAATGCATTCTAACTAACGTTACCTACCGGGTATCCTATGTTTTTACTGTTTTTCCCCTGATGAAATCAGTGATAAAGAAAAAATTTTAAAAACGTAAATTGCTTTTACTAAAGTGCTTTAGCTTCATGTATAGCTTCGGTAGTTGTTAAGTGAAACCAAATGTGAAAAACATACCGATACTTCTGTCATATTGCAGCGTCAGTGGCGTTTCAGTACTTCCACTTTTACAACACTGTTCCCGGCACTTTCGAAGGCAGAGTTTCTCAAAGTGGACTCGCATTTCTGAACAACTTACGTCATGGCGGCGGCTGAATGGCTATCTCGCTCTTGCTAACGTCCTCCACATTAATGATCAATATGTAAACATACTTTTTAGTGCACATAGTCATGAACATTTCGTCAAGCTACGTGGTACCGTAAGTTTGAGAAACCCAGTTCTAAAGGATCGGTTGGGCTGTCTTACGGCTCTGGAATCACCAACAGCGACCAGCACTATAACTAAGGGATTGAAAGACCCGTCTTACAACGAAATGTGGACAAAGGGGCAATCAAAAAGCTTGTGACTTGCCTGACCTCGTGGTTGAGCGGTTAGAGATCCTGACTGTGAAACCAGAGGCCGTGGGTTCGATTCCCACCCGGGACAAACATTTGTGTGATGAGCACATTTGTTTGTTCTGTGTCTGGTCGTAATAAA
>DWQT01005467.1:0-10287 GCA_018244895.1 Myscelus amystis hages | reverse complement strand
CGCTTTGACCGCGTTGAGGAAGTTTCTCGGTGTTCTTTTGTTTTTCCAGCAGTCGCCCCTCAGCGCACGCTCCTCGACGCCGCAAGGGCTCTCTATTATTTGTATATTCACATTTTCATAATTTAATATTTTGTTACTGAATATACAGTGGGGAGTGTGTAAATACTTTTATTTCACCTCCAGTCACCCCCATAGAACAACCGACAGCTTTTAAGGATATATGACGGAGTCAAAAATATCTTTCTCTCTCTCTCTCACACACACAAACCTGATCGGCTTCTTCTCCGTTCATCATTTTCATCTATACAAATACATATCTATAGTAATAAATAAAATTGGAGTGTCTGTATTCAATATTAAAAGAACCGCTTCTTTCTAAATGCATATGTACATACATAAACAGCATACCAAGATACACAGCGGATTGTATCGATAAATTGGCGAAATTCAATTTTGCAACGCAAATAATCGCGTTAAGTAATGAATTCGAGCGTTCTGCATACCGGCACGTCCAATACTAATCATTTGGTATTGCGTAAATATATTTTTACACATTCCACCACAGTGCACACTTGTATCCAATAATATTGCAATATACATACGTCACTGTCATATTACACGTTGACCTTTTACCGATTGGCACAACACTATGCTATGTAATACACATCACTATTGAACTATGGTGGAATCTCTCAAATAAAACACGTTTGCTCAATTTAGTTTTAGTCATTTTTAAATACTAATTTAACGCGATCAAGACAAAGACATTTATTTGCACAAATATGGGTACATATAAAGATCTTACAGAATGTTTAGTTCAATCAATATTTTGCCTTTTACGGTGTACAAATCATCATGGCTTAGTATCCAACTATGTATTTGAGTCGAGTAAAGCAATGAAGCATTCTTTATAGTGGAGGAAAAGGTTGGGTTTTGAAATAGATTATTCTGTGTTTAAAAAAAAAACATAATATACTGTTTACAAATGTTAGTACGAATAATAGTGTTTATGAATGTGTATTTGTCGAAGTTTTAAATGACAAATACGAATTTTTTGAAAATAAGAAAGGAAAGCCGCGAGCGAGTGCCATTAGCGCCGATGTTGATACAAATCAAAGATAAGATAAAGATAAGACGAACGAGGATTCTTTAAAGGAAGCCTATAAAAGAAAACACGCAACGGACCCGCATTAAAGAGCTATTACTTTTCCACGGCGGTTGCTCAAACCGACCAATATTACGATCAGATAGTAACATACGGACGAGTTAAGTACCAATTTCTCGCTCTGCTGACCCCAACCGGATATTAAGGCTTGAGCGTACATTAAACACAATCAAATATCGATCGAGAGACGCACTCGTTAAGGTGCAATTTGATTTCGCAATAGTTTTTCTATTAGTATCTAATCGCATTGTTGTAATTAAGCGTGATTTACCACGAAGCAACACGTACATAAAATACGTAATGGTTTTCTAAGGAAACAACCGACGTATCTGTTACATATCTTAGCGTTTTAGTCGTATATATTGTTAACAATTCAACAGTCATGGCTTAATGGTGTAGTTTTCGACTCGCCACTTCGCTGGTCACAGTATCAGTGTCTGGTACAGACTTTCTTATTTTAAGAGAATGCAAGAGTTTTAGGAATATCCTATTTCCCACATAAGAGAACGCTGTTACATATTAAGCGTGAATACGATCGACAATTTATACTATACCTTCATACGCATGCTTATTGGAATACTGACTTAACTCAAAAAAGACGATTTTTGGGAAGTCGCAAAAGAAGATCTTGCAATGAGACCTCATCGTACTTGTTGATGAATAAAATTAAAACAATATATCCTTAGGGCGCCAACAAATAGTAATTTCAACGTAATTCAAACGGTAAACGGTAGATGACGCTAACAGAAGTCTGTATCTGTACGTAACTAAATTTGAACTTACTTCTTAATGAGTCAGTGTTCCATTAAGCATGCGATATGTACGTATGTATGTCGGCCGCGTAACTGTCTTCACATCGGAATAGGTGCGTCACTGTATATTTGAAAAGAGATCAGTTTGGTGAATTTCTCCATTTTATGTCAGATTTAAATAACCACGGCGGATCGTTCATAGCCTACTGCGCATGCGTGCTAACCAAACCCGACTTGATCAAACTTAGTAGGTGTGACTTTGGCAACTTTTTAACTTGCGAACGCATAAAAATTTCAATTATATTGCATTAAAACGGAGATTTTGTCTTTGCAACTCAAATTCTTACGAACACGCGTCGTTAAGTGCGACCAGCCTAAGTCCCTTATCACACTGTGAATCCAGTTCAATTGCTTCGAGCTGAATGGATTCGTACTATCAATAGAATCAATTCAGTATCTGTGCTGTGTTCACAACAACAATCACATTTCTGAACGTACATATACTTACAGCTAGTTGGTATTGCTGAGATGTAATGGAAATGTGTTCATTAGCGTTTGTAACTGGTTTATGTAATCGTAGCAACTAACTATAAGTAAACATAAGTGATCGATTATGGAAAAGTGTGTGGATTACTGTGTAAAACGGTTACGTTAAAACAGTCTTCTTATTAAACGTTTGTAGAGCTTACATATTCTAATGACCCTTTAAAGGCGCCAGGTGTAATTAGTTAATAGCATTTATTGATTATTCATACATTAATGTTTCGTATGCGGGAGAGACGGGGGTTTCACCCGAAGATAAATTCGACGTAAGACAGTCGAAGTAATGATTATGAGCGTTTTAAAGGATTTACACTCGGTTCCGAGAACGGTGTCTAGAACATTTCTGTTTCTGATGAAATTAATTATTAAAATGCGAGTACGGCGATTAGCGTCGGTCGGTAGTTGAGCCTTGTTGGAGACCTTCGCGAGTCTCAAAAACTTTGAGTACAAGTGGTGCACGCTTACCGTGTGACGAAGAATTCTCAGTTCTTATGCAAAAAAAAAACCGTAGGTACACAGGACACATGTATTATCCAACAACGGTTGAAAAGTATGCGCAAGTTTGTCCGATGTTTTACAAAGTATCGACCAACTATTGACAGCACACTTGACAGATGTTGCGGTTACAATGTCCGCCACATTTCGCGAACGTTCGATTTGATGTCATTCCCATGTTGCTGATTAATACGCCAAATGGAATAGTGGGATCAATCAATACCACTCTAATAACAAGCCTACGTCCAATCCATCAATATAATTGTAGTGAATTGATGGATTTGCCTGTATTTCTAGACAACGGAATAAAAGACAACCAGCCGAATGAACCGAGTAACGCTAAGCGACGATAGAGTGAAATGCAATGTTTAACTTGCGATATTAAAGCTGGCTCTTTTCACTATTCAGAAGAAATCCGTTCTTAGTACGTTACCGAGGGATAATAGCGTAATAGCATAATAAGGATATTCAAAAAGTATTATGAATTTTATTCGTCAATGTGATAGGTATATCACGGAGGGAGGGTTAGGTTGTTTTTGGGAAAAACTTAATGGAAGCGAACAGGGAAGGTTAATCTAGAAAGTTCATTTAGCCGTAGCCTTGTCTATTAAAGCGACGATGTGGCATATAGTACATATAACACGCATCAACAAATTACAGTGTCTTCCAGCCGAACACAGGATCGCTGAATATTTTATGCGACCGTAACACAGATTAGGTCTAATCGTTCTTCGGATTTAATACCTTTACCTTCCATTATTATTATAGAACCCGGTAAATGGGTGCCTTTTCATTTTATGAAACGGCTTTAGCTGGAGACGCGAACTTTGAATATTGAAAGCAACATCACATTTGCGTATTTATCTCTCAGTACTAGCGAATACAATTTGAAAGCCAATATTGAAGCGCAAATTGTAGTGCTCACAGACAGGAAATCATACCGCCGGGTAGGGGTTCCGGACTCTTAAACTTCCAACAATTTCAATTCGAACATTTATTTTTTTTAGTTTCCTCTTACATCGCTTTCACCGAATAGGCCAGAAGTTCCTCGTGCAGACTTTTTCAATGTGTTTTTATTTTAAACTTTGAAACGAAATAGGTATGAGGTAAAAACTCATTACGGGAAGCAACAGTTTCTCACATTGAACTCACCATTACACTCTGTCCGTGTCTGAATTATATTTAATCAAAAAAGAGCCCTATACGTTTCCCTATAAAACCGTGCTGAATTATTGTAATGCTGACTCCGCGCAAATATAAAACGGATACGAAAACTCCAATCCCACCTATCTTCCGAGCTGAAATGAAAATTTACTTAGCTGCATTCGTTAACGGAAATGAATTTTTAATGTTTGCCTTTCCTCTATTCTCTTTTATCATTATTTAATATAAAAGCCCAGATGGACGCTGATATCCGAGTTACACAAATAGTAAATGCCATTATCTCTTGTACCGGTAGGCAACGCTAAGTAAATCAGCCCGAGCTCCGATCGGGAGCCCTAAGCGGATTAGACTTGATATAGAAAGTAAACTGTAAGGAAGATGAAACGGCGACTTATTTTACTACGTTATGGATAACACTGTAAACTGTGCAATGCAATCGAACGTGCTCCAAATGGTGTTGTAACACTTTGGCCAAGTGTTTGTTAAACAACGAATCGCGCAATTGTATTGTGCAATGATTAATTGGTTAGTATTTCTATTTTTAAATATGTCATTTTATTAGCGGTGGTACACAGAAGATTAAGACCGGTGTTCGCTGTCCGCCGTTTACCTTGTAAGTGTGCGATTAAAAATATTGAATTTATGCAGTTCTGCCTGCTTGCATGCATGCTCTGCCGATCATGCGGTTAGGCTTTAGAATGCTCTTTCGCCTAACATTCCCGAGTTTAAGTCTTTAGAAAAAGTTAAAAGAACACTAGTTATCTATCTATGTTGAACACAATGTAGTCAATTGTATATCCTAGAGACGAGGAGGGCGTGTTTGGTATGTATTTGATTTAGGATTAAATTGTGAACAGAATTTAGTCTACTTTCAGATCTCAGAGGCCGAGATGTCTAGATAGGAACTAGGCCTTACGTTTTACGTAATCGGTTTGGTGGGAATCCATATACAAAATGAACGACAAGTAACCATCCACGTGAATAATTACGTATTCTCGAAGAAAATGTGACTTTTTGAAAGGCTCACTTCTGAATTTTTGCAAACCAGTTAATGGCTTTGAAATTGTTTGAAAGAACTTGTTCGCAATTTTGAGAAACCCTAAAAACTCTTTCTATAGTGTTTCCAAATGCTCAGTTTCAGGTCGTTGAAATGTCATGACGAGGGGGCGTGCTGCTTACTCTTTATATAACCAAGTCTGGAGCCGTACCTTAACGAATGTTGCGAATAATATGAATCGATAAATTAACTTACGTTTTTATGAAAAATACATTTAGCGAGCGATCACCAAATTTTCTTCCGTATCGAAGGTAAACCGTTGAAAAACCACTTCAAAACACGTAACAGGAATTATTATAACGAGATGTTACCTAGCATATACTGTACATCTTTACATAGTATAAAACAAAGTCCCTTCTTATTCCTGTCTTAATGAATGCGTAGATCTTTCAAACTACGCAACGGATTTTGATGCGATTTTTTAAATAGATAGAGTGATTCAAGAGGAAGGTTTATATGTATAACAAGCTTTTTACCGCGGCTTCGCATGCGTTGCAATTGAGATTTTTGTATGGCAATAAGTAAAAATGTAGTACCTATATGAATTTAGATATTCCAAAGATAGCAGGAAATTTTCACATGGCATGATTTAGGAAAAGGGGAATTATTTAACTCTGAATTAAAAGCCCGCGAAGCCGCGGTCAAACCCTAGTTATGTTATACAATGTAATTCAGTGTAAAACTAATCGCAGCGCGAGGCGGTCGCGCGCGTGTTCAATAAACTAAGCTACATTTCCACTATACACGAGTTTCATTACACTTTGACAGTACCAACTGTGACGGCTGAGTGAGGAGATTGTACGTGTGCGCAGGAAGTTTCTCCGTGGACGTTCGGTAAACGTTTTAGCGTGATACTGATTAGTGAGTAGTAATCGTAACCGTAAACTAAATATGTTGGCGAGGTACGCGACCTCACCCGCCGTAACGTCGTCGAAATTTTCGAGGCGAAACCTCGCTTCACCGGCCGTCGATGATGAAATAAAAACATGCGATAATGGTATATAACAATATCTATATATTTATATATATCCAGGTACATAATGTATTTCTTTTTTCCTTTCTTGTACTATTCCACTGCTGTACAAGATTAAATATTACATGTATATCCTACTCATATAATTAATGCGAACGTATGTATGTTTCGTTTTTATGGCGGAATTGCTCGGCCGATTAT
Organism: Myscelus amystis hages; assembly: GCA_018244895.1. NCBI lineage: Eukaryota > Metazoa > Arthropoda > Insecta > Lepidoptera > Hesperiidae > Myscelus > Myscelus amystis. The sequence continues at coordinate 3,937 of DWQT01005467.1, read as the reverse complement.
AACAAAAACTTTATTTGGCGATAGTTCAAGGCGTGGGAATGATTGTACCATATGTTTTATCCCAACGTTCGCGCGGGATTGAAATACATACATATTATATAGGGGTAACTGGAGAGTAACAAATCAATATAGGATCGAACGAGTTACTTTTAGAATCGCAATGTGACGCGGAAGTTCAGTTCGACGGTCTACGCGAGAGGTGCAAAGTCAAATTGATTTGCGGCAAAGCGACTACTGCTTCGCACGGGGCTTACTCGCACTACGCGCACGCTACGCCATGTGCTACGAACTCAACCGTTACGCGCAACGGCACGATACCACACGATAGCTCGCTACTGATAGCTTTTGTTAAATATAATTTCCTGAATACATTCCTAGCGAGTCCAGCACTCGCTAGGAGGGTATTCACGCGTCTGATTTAGTTAACTCTTTTATAATCTCTCCCAGTATTCTTCTATACTCCTCTGTTTTCGTATTCATACGCGATCAATAACAGTATCCGGCATTAAGGAATTTTTTTGGTGTTTCTTTTTTTTTGTTTTGTATCTTGATTTATATGTATATTATTGGATTATTCGATTGGATGGAATAAAGATTTTCTTTCTTTCTTTCTTTCTATATAAATAGTATAAAATTGTACATAAATTTGTTTTGGTATTACGGCTGCCGTTCATATTCTATTGAGTGCTACGTGTCTTAAATGTTAGTTTTTTTTTTATTTTATTTTAGTAATGAATCAGAATAAATTGGCCCGTAATTTCGTACATCCGACTTCTTTGAACAGCGGCAATATGCTGTTAAACAGCAAGACTGTAGTATGAAACGATGGCCTCCACCGACCGTTGCCTGGTATCGGGGAGAGATTTACGATATCAGAGGGGCGTTTTACTAATAAAAGCTTTTGGATAGAATAACTAGTGTTATTATTATCATTTTGATGCGGGGTACACATGAAGTTCGAGTTCACTGTACATTTCAGGATATACATGGTAATAATATATGCTACGTAAACTATGAGAGGAGAACAACGCATTCTTTGAGCTTTCACCTTTATTTTATGAATATAAGTAACATTGCGGCTATCATTCATTTCCCTCCTGTTATTGTCCTGAGAAAAAAAGTAATTTCTTTCTCGCAATAATCAAGTACTTTTACTCCTATTATAAAATACTGATAGATAGGGTTTTGTTATTATTAAAAAGGGCGCTGAAGCCAGAACGAGTTACAGAGTAGGTAATTTCTTAAAGTGATTCTGCGAACGACTGTACTGCTGCCTGGTAAGCAACAATAAAAAAATCTAAAATAAATTCATTAATTTAAAATTAGTTATCGACATAAAAATATAATATTTATAAATCCTATTAATATTATAAATGCGATTGTAATGCGTCTGTCACGCCTAAGCCACTTAACCGATTTGAATAAAATTTGGCACAGTGGTAGTTTTGACCTTGAGAAAGGACATGGAATACGTCTTATTGCGAATAAAGGGCTCGAATGGGCCAAAATGGGGGACGAAAGTTTGTATGTAAGTTCGTTATTGTCAAAGATCTGTAATATTTGCAATAAAAAGTATCTTAAAAATTAAAATGCTGCCAAAAATTCACTATCACACGCAGACGAAGTAGCGGGCAAAAGCTATTTTGTTATATTCTTATTATAATAGCTAATAGGGATGCAATATGAAAAAAGGGTTTACGTTATTGTAAAAAAACAGAACGTTTACAAATTGTAACAAAGTATCTCCCATCATAGGTATAATATATTTTCATAACATTTACATGGTAACACTGAAAGTAAATCCCGGACTCTTCAACACACCTAATCCTCTTAGGATATACCTTTGTCCGCTTTTCCTCAGACACAGCAGAGATCTCGAAATAGTAAGTAGCCCATGCATCGGTTTTACTGGAAAAACCTTTGTGTACCTTTTATTTATTTGATTCTTGGAAATGGTTACGAATAACACGATTCCATTATACGTCAGTCGGACGTTTCCAAGTGTAGGTACTGGAGTTATATTTTTCAACCGCCCGTTGCTAATATCGCGGAATACATAGAGGACACCACTAAAGTAATGCTTTCTTGTGCTCGAACACTACTAGATACGCGTTTAAATCTATATTTAAATGTTTCCTATCGTGCAACGGAGACTTTTCCATCACGAGGTTCCAAACCTTAAGCGTTACTGTTTATTTTGATATGAAACATGTAATGTCGAGTAATACGTACATTTATAATACCCCATGGTTAACTTTAGACAATAAACGAGTTCAAATTAGTTTCTTGCTCGCGTCACAGGATACAAGGTATTGGATCAGGTTTAAGAGAGTCAATGAAGTATTAGAATAATCGGTAGAATAGTCGAATAGAACAATAACAATAGTATAAACACAATTTGATCAGATACGTTATACACTCTAGTAAAAGCCAACTGTTAATTCTCCACGGATTTTTCTTAGGTCAATCAATTCGACTGCAACGTCCGGCAGGCAAACGTATCTTTTTGTCGTGAAAATTTGTAAATGTATGGAAAATATGAAAGTTTAATTCACGGGTTCCAGCAAGTTACGGCTAATCCATTCATATGAAGCTTTTCTCTTTTACATCGTGCCTTTGGCACCACGTATCCCTTAAGCCCGCTGATCCGACTTAGCTTTGGAGCTAAATGAATGAAATCGCGAAAAGCAACTCTTCTTTTTGCCTTAAAGAGGTTTTAAATATGGAATTATATTTTAAACGTTATTCTTTCATAAAACACTACTCTATTTTACATTTCTTGTCTCTATGTATATTGAAATATTGAAATGATGTAATTGATTTACAACAATATTTTTAATACAATGAAAATTGATAGGAAAATTAGAAAGAAAAGCGTATCAATTCTACAGAGATTTTGTTACTTTTAAATATTTGGGAAAATCTAACGGTATCTTCAAGTTACACTGGTGTTTATAATTAATAACTGAAATGACTAATAGCCAACCTTGCACAGCTCATCGCACTTAGTTTTGCAAATTTCGATAAAAATACATTTATTTCTGTAGATATACTAATAAATACCACAATAAGAATATTATTAACACATAGTGTATGGTAATCATTCATTTTACTCGCTTAGTGCTCAGTGTTGCGCCGCGCCTTTAAGCGTGATTGGCGAATGGAATTGATGATGAAAAACTACATACATATGGAATGAGAAAGCTTGATATACATAGATAGAATGAGATATTTATCGTGGTCTGTTGCCATGACAACACTCGCTTTAACCTTCGGAAGACACGGTAGAAATGTAGAGAACATAATGTTATAAAAATTTGAATTTGAGCGGTGGAGAGGAGAAAACAACCGCAGTTTCAAGTAGAATACACTTCGAACAATCAAACACACAAAAAGTTACTTGAATCATTTCAACGTAAATTACATATGATATTTGATTCGCTTATGCTGCGTACGTCAATTGAATACATGCGAAAGTAAAACGTAAGAAGCCAAATAAACATACGAGTATCACGGTGTACAGGAATGAAGTTACAAAAAAAAATCTCTTACGCTTAATTGATAAAAGCGTCAATAAAACACAAGGAGCAACATACAAAGCGCATGCATGCATTTTTATTATATAATCTTTTTTCTCTAATCCCTCATCACATGAGTAAATGCAATCCTTATATTCACATTTGTTTACGGATATACGCGGACCAGTGCGCACCGACGTGCGACGGTGGTGGCTCCGAAAAACCCTTAAGAATAATAATATCTAATAATATTTTAGGACAATAAGTCCACACACGGCTATCTGATAAACATACATATTATACTTAAATACTTAAATAGTACTTATATACTTTTTTTTTTTTTTTTTTTTTTTTTTTTTTTTTTTATTACCTTAACCTAGCAAACAGGCAGACGGGCCACCTGATGGTAAGTGGTCACC
>DWQT01005466.1:0-10289 GCA_018244895.1 Myscelus amystis hages | reverse complement strand
AGTGTCAGGTACTTTTGAATGTATGTTTTTATTATAGCAATTCTATTTATATAAACATTTAACTTTTAAGAGTCGGTTTACAAAGTGTTTTATGTTTTCAACGCAATTAATTTCGAAAAAGCAGATATGCAGGTTTTAAATTTTAGGTTTGGTAAACTCGGATGAGCAATAAAATCCGAAGTATATTTCTGCTTAAATATGTCAGTATTAGTAGTAGTAATGAGTACACCACCAAGGAATCTATAATAGATGTGTCAGGGTTGGCGGGCTGCTGTGGACTTATCGCGGCGTAGTCCGCTGATTCAGGAGAGTACTGGCTCTCGGAACCACAGTCATCTGATGATGCGGGTGACTGAGTTACTTCTTGCATCAGTGTTCCACGCCACTCCTGCAGCTCTTCTTCTAGCACTCTACGATTGAACAAACACTTGTTTGAATGACTGAATGAACGGATGAATGTATCATTCATTTGAAAATTGTTTTTATGGCGAAATCGACACAGTTTCTATATTAAAGTTGTTGTGAACACCTAAGATAAATAGCAGGCAACTAAAAGAATATTCGGAGCTTCGTTTGTTTGTTTTTTTCTCTCGGCCAATCACAGTCTAATGGCCACAAAGTCGATGTAACTATGATAAAAGAGAATTGTATGATCCTTATGCTATAAGTTATTATGTTATAAGTTATAATTTAAAGTATGTAATGATTCCTGAGGTGTTTGAAATCTACCAACTATCAATTAGACCAGAAAAAAGTTGAACGATAAAAGGATTAATAAAATTAATTTTACTGGATTGCCATAATGGACTGCATTAAAACTATTTCGCTTTACGAATACGGACCGTTGACAGTCGATCTTTGCTAGTTGGAGAGGTACTCGTAGAAAAAAATAAGTATCAAGATAAAAATGAACTAAGGTATTGATATAGGTAAGTGTTGGATACGGGCTTACTCTCTTAAGCTAGTACGCAGAATCGTGATGTTCCTCACGGGGTCAGTGGCCTCCAGCAAGCTCTGGTGTCGTTCCAACGCCATGCGCATGTTCCTAGAAGTCTTGTGCACCGATTTCAACAACGACGCTGAGCCTCCTTCTACTATGAGGAATGAAAGACAATTTTAGGCTAACATTCTTATATGGACAAAAAGCACTTAATGTTTGGGACAACTTAAACTATCTAACTATCTAAAAGGCTATCTGAGCACTAACTGGTCGGAACCCGCGCTGTGGTAATCAGATCGTGAGGTAACCTGCACACCTTAGAGATAAACATCATAAAGTGTATAATATGTTCTGAGGTGTGAAGTGTACCAACTCGTACTTGACGACGTGGTAGCCTATGGCCTAAATCCCTCTTAATATGAGAGGAGACCCGGTCCAGGAGTGGACCATTAAAGGGTGAAACAACAAAGAATAAATTTAACTGACGTTCTATAAAAGATTCTTCGAGCAGCTTGGTGACGTGTCTGATGAGGCGGCGGTGCGAGCGCTCCACCATGGGGAGGTATACGTCGGACACCAGCCGGCCCAGGCGGCTGCGCACCACGCCCTTCAGGCACTCCACCGCCACGCCGGCCAGGTGCTCTTTTAAGCCCTAGAACAAAGTAATAGTTAATTAACTCAACTCCGAGAACGCGAATCCTTAGGCTGGCATCTCACTGAACAACCATTGAAGAAATGCCAAGGGAACAAACGCTAGTGGGATAGTGGCTTTAAAGATTTTTTTACTTTTAATAGATCATAGAGGAATTGTAATCACAGCTAATTGACCAATTAATTAGATTGAGATGCAAAAAAACTGCATAAGTGTGGCCCATGAAAGTTTAAATTGGAGTAATTCTATCTTTATCATATAAAGAACAGCTTTGGCAATTGTAGATAGATTTTGGATAACATACGTCACTCTGCAGGAATTTCTCCAGCGCAGTCCTTATAATATCATCGATGGATACATCTCCCTTTATTTCTCCACCTCCATCTCCACCAGCTCTCGCGGTTTCACTGTCCCCTATTTCTTGATTATTTTCAGTCTCGTTCGTTCTGGCAGTGAAACGAGTTGTGTTGTTAGATTTTGGTTAGTAGTATTAATTTATGTTTTGAATATTTTGGCTAATACTGATACATACAGATGGATAGCATATGACTAATCCACCTAAATGTAAATAGATAGTTAACGCTTTCACTTACAGAAGATTTGTATGGAGACCGTTTTCGTTAATTCAAAAAACTCTCTGGTCTTAACTAGGTTACATATAGAAATGCAATACAAAGCTACCTGTCTACTATAATTTATTATATTAATTTAATAAACCCTCTATTTTATATTTTAGTAACCTTATCAAGTAGTTATTCTTTTTTAGTAGCGAATTCAGTGCACTATCCAAGCTAAGATACGCGTAAATATCTCTCTAAGGTCAGCTGTAAGTGCTTTGCCTCTTCTATTTTGCATATTGAAGCTAGCAAATATACATTTAGACCGACCATGTAAAGGTTGGTTGTTTCTGTTTTACCAGCTTCTAAAAAGACCTATTTTCGGCCCTTTGAAATTGTATATTCACTTATTAACTCGAGACTTATGTATCTTAAAGTAGAAAAGTAAATTAACTTACAGTTTTTGGTCTTTTTCGCAATGAATTTCCTTGTTAAGTTCATTGGCGTTGTGTTCGTGGTTGCCTTGTATCTTGGAATTGTTTATTTCCTCCTTCATCGATTTTAACAGACAGTGCTGCTCTTGCAGGAGGTCTGTTAGTTGATATAAAGAGAAACGATAAAACCAATAAGTTTTTCACAGCTTTTAAAAGCTTGGTCAAAAGTATGATGCCGGTTCTGTTAAAATAACAGCCGCATTTTTGACCTTACATAATTACGGAAGTCGTACTTATAAAAACGTTAATTTATTATTGCTTTACTACTTACACAATCTAAAAGACTGCCTTCATGTTAAATGACTTACATCTTCCAGTCAATGTTATGGCGCGGGCGATTACAATAAATCATTGTACACTTAGTCACATCCATACATATAAACATAAATACATGCATGTCTAATTACATAGGCAACGATTATGAATGCGACATTAAGAGTCTCCGAGAACAGTCCCCTTTGAAGGATTCTACTAGTTAAGTTATAATTGTAGGCTTAACTCAAATATGTATGCCGTACTCGTAAAAGACACAATATGGATTGAACTAATAGCTCTGTTAGATCTTTGAATGTACCCATATTTATACAAATAAACTTTTTTTGTCTTTTGTCTTCGTCTTTGTATTCTTAGTAAATAGTTCATATTATTCAAAGTACCATGACCCTTACCGCTAAGTTTATCGACTTTTGACTCCAGCACAGACAAAGTGTCGCAATCCAGCATGCTCTTGCCAACGCCGCTATCCAGCTTAGCGTCCCCGGCGGACCCGTCAGAGCCATACTCGGAGCAACCGACGGACGAGACGCTAGTATGCAGGTTATCGCGCGCATTATAACCGCAGAAGCGTCGACTAAAACATTTCAAATAAAACTGATTCTCAAAACTATTCAGAGATCCGGTGGACTTCGATCGTGGTAAATTCCTCCGATTCGATGCTTCCATGTTCCTTTTATGCAATGCGTTGGATATTTTTCTGTTTTTACACCTTCTAAAACTACCCTCTATTATCTGATATATTAAAATAGTGAATACAGATTAGTATTAACGATAGAAAATTAAATCAGACTATTGTTTATGTGATTACATACTTACATTATTTCTTATAATTTCATTTGCTAAATAAAATAAAAATAATCTATTTACCCTTTAGCATGCCAAAATAATTTTCATAATCTATAATTCTTTAACTCCAATTTACACATACATATATGTTTCTAATATACTGCTCGCTTTTTATTTTTTATGCCGATGACGTATGATGGCGTAATTAATTTTTTCATTATATTTCTTTTCAAATGTAGTAACAGAACAATATTCTAACACTATAATAATAGTAAAATAGTAATAAGAACACAGACTGCATACGAAATATTGTAAATAATTTCTTCTTAATACAAATACAAATATGATATAAAGCATTAAAAATATTTTTTGGCATTTTCGCCTGTACTTTGTGGGCTTTATGGAGTCAGGGTCATTGAACCCACAATGTAGTTCTGTATATGGACAATCTCTGGACACGCAAGGACAGTCGGGGCAGAAATTAGTGACAAATGAAACGAACCACATAATTCAATAGGCATTTATTGTTCATAATTATTATATATCATACAACTCCTTGATCGTCCAACCGGCATACACAGTAACATATTAAACAAAATGGAATACCGTAACACACATTATACAAAACTATTCATTATAACCGACAACACATCATCTTTGTTAACACATAGATACACACTTATAGCAATTTTAGAAAATATAGCGGAGATTTTAATTCGACCAATATCAGATAAACTGGCAACACTAGGTTTAAATTACACAAAATTTTCCATTCACTACGTAACGAATTTTCCGTTCCACAAACAAGAGTAAAAAAATTAAATATTAAAAAAAAACAAATCAACACTGATTTCAATCGCCCACGAATACGCCATATTTTTTTCAAACTACTTCGAAACTAGCAACACTATGGAATTACATAAAAAGTTATTACAATACAAAACACCGTTACACTAACAGTAAGCCAACATTTAATTGGGCTTCTGACAAGATTTGTACACGGTCCTACCTATCATATTTAATTATCAACATGTACATTGCTATATAATAGTGAATATTAAACAACAAGGTATACGGACATAGTTGATTTCACATGTAACTGTTACATAATGCAGTATTTTCACGCAGCCAAACATTTCACACTACAGCAGTATGAGGGACAGCTACATAATAAAACATGATAAGGCTTGTTGCAACATCCAAGGCTATCTGAATTTGATTGAATGGAGCTGGTCAGACGGCTGCAGCCAGAAATTAACTTACGGATTGTGGAGGGATGGTTGCATGGTAAACTCTCTTCATATAAAGTCGCATCAAGCGTCACATCATTATCGTCGAAATATGTTTGAGTACTATTTGAAAGTACACTTTACTGGTTAGGATGAAATGTTTAACCATGTGCATTAAGATCAGGGCACATTATCCACATAACAGTGCGGAATTAACATCAAGTTATTGTTCAAGTTCAACAATAATTTATATAAACGAGCGCACTTATCATATTATAAGAAACATGCCCAGCTGTGGGATGTAAAAATTATTGCGGCCACAAGAACAATTGTATATCACTTATTAGACTAGTAAAAGATGTACTAAAGGCACATACAGTTTGAAGTGATTTCCAAACATTCGGGACACTTCGCTAATATTATTACAATCTATTTCAATATACACATAAATTACGTGTCACAATGTGTGTCCGCGATGGACTCCTAAGCTACTGTAACGATTTTAACCAAATTTTGCACGCTTTGTGCAGTTTGATCCCACTTGAGAGATAGGATAGTATTTATCTCAGTTAAAGATCAGAATATTTTTATAGCACAATGCTTAGTTGGACAGACATCGTGCCACGGGACTTTCACAGGTTAGATTGGGTTACAGTAACGATATTATTATTGAACCACGGCAACAGTTGGTCGGATCTGCTAGTTCTATTATATAATTCTATATGCATCGAAGAAGCTTATCTCAATTTATTTATCAAAGTAGAAGAGACATCCTTATGAAAGTGGCCAAAAGGGGAACCCGATATTTTTCATTGGGAATCTGTCAAATTGACAGTTATTTACAATTCCATAAGATAGTGTGCCTTAGTCACTATCATAAAAATTAATGTCACACTAGATATCGGTTTGGTGACATAGTCTTTTTATAATGTCACAGAACTATTGTTCATTAATAATAGTCATGTGAAATAACAACAGCTGAATTGATAAAAATACAGTTTCATACTCGTATTATACACCATTAAAAGCAAACATATCCAACATCATCCTTTTAAACTAGTGTTCAAATTATATCTCTATAATAAACAGTTTTATATATAGATTACGGCGTCTTGATACTTTACATTTATAATATAAAGAAAATTGAGAATCAAATATAGGAATATATCATACATGTCATACTGCAGAGAGCAGCACCGTGCACTCCAATATGCACTCTATGTCAATGCACACTAAATTATCTTGGACACATTAATTTGCATTATTTCGTAATATACTAAAGTCTCGCTATCATATATGTTTATCGTTCGGTCTAATTTGATATCAATGACATTAAAATAATTTGGAAAGAGGTTACTCATTTTATTTATGATATCCTACCAAATGGTACAGCAGGCGCATTAAGTGTAGTCGTATTAATATTCACGTTCGCTCGGTCAATAACTGTGAAAACAATGTAGTAATTTTTATTACTTCATCCAAGCTAAAATATGAAATCAATTGATGAAAAAATAAAAAAAATATTTTTAGCCCCGGACAGTGGGGGTTTCAAAAAAGCTTGTGCGTACATTACAGAGACTGCGTTGCTTATCAATGCTATTCGTCAAAATGTTTTTTTAAAATATTACAATGACAGACTAAGTTGGTAGTGATTCTGCCCGGTGAGAAATCTACATGACTGCTAAGATGGACCTCTTAGGCTTGAAGAAAGGCTGCACAGACATCATTAGAGTACTAGGTTGTAATGATTTGGGATCAATGTTTTAGATTCCAGACTATTACAACTTCTTGTGATCTATTTATATATTTAACACAAGTAATTAAAATCCTAACTATACACCTGACTAGACACCCATTCATTTGCTGAGCTGGACTGTCTCAATTGTTCACGTTTTACACAGAAACAATTAATCACTTATTCGCCCTTTTATAATTTCAATCATTAATCACTACAATAATCGAAATATACTTTTTTTAGAGAACACACACAATTCAGTTCGAGTGTCGTTGTGTCATAAACTATCATACTTTGGCTGACTTCCTTATAGACTTTTGGCTTGATTTTAATAAACATAGGCTTTCAAATATATCTCCGTATCAACTGTGGAAAACCGTTTCCGTCCTCCTTGAGACTACCAAATAGTCAATAATTTAGAGGATCTTAAATTTCTATGTGATTCTGGACACCTACTGTTATATAAAACACACGCTATCATTCACACGGATATATCAATATTTTATAAATCTGAATTACATTGTAAGAATTCTGAAGCTCAAATAACTTTGCTGGATTACAGTAAACAGCGGCTGAAGCATATCGCTGCGAGTATAAAATAAGCAACATTTATAAGATAATAATTAACAATATCTTGGGACATTTTCACACATGGCTTTCATTGACAATCCAACCTATGGATGATAGGTTGATCTGCATTGAAGATGCTATTTCTGGCCACTATTGTACTCTGCAGGGACACTGGCGAGGTCGTGGCCTCGGACTGGAGACGATTCTCTGATGTCGAAAGATGGTCCTTCGAGACCGACCTCTCGTCCTCATATCTTGTAGACTGAGAGCATTTATTTATTTGTTTCCTTTTCATTTTTGTTAACGCGCAGCTTCCCGATATTTCTGGTCGTCATTCTTTCGCACCGAGTATAAAAGCTAACCACCTACCTACCGCCTTCACTGCTTAGTACTAATTATCACTCAGGCACAAAGCACTTAACACTACTCCCGGTCCGACCCGTTCCACAGTTACCAGCACCACAGTTTATGTCCTGTCACTAATTCACACACAGGCGGCTCGGCGTTGCCACACTGTAAGGAATATTCGGTAGACGATACTAGCACTGTCGTGTCACATTCACTGAGTCAGGGCCATAGTCCAGTGGGGAGCGAGGGTGAGGTGGCGGTGACGTCAGACGGAGCTCTTCACCAGCGACTCGGTGGCCATGAGCAGCATCCGGAACTGGCGCGTGAGCGCGTGGCCCGGGTTGGAGCCGAGGAACGCCACGATCTGCTTCTGCAGCTCGCGCACCACGACCGGCAGGTGCTCCCTCGTCACCGGGTTGGTGGTGTCCAGGTTCATTATCGCTTCCTCCAGGTACCTGGATATACAATACGTACGTAACGTAAGTACGACGACTGAAACATGAGCTTCATTGAGTGTATGTATGTACCGTGTAATGAATAAAATTCAATTTGAATCGAATAGACCATGTGAGTACAGTTCGTGCGGGGGCATTTAAATATGCTCCAATGTCATTGTAAAATACAAGATTGATCAAGGCATTCTACAGACAACGTATTCCTCTCATCAACACGGCCATAACAGACAGATTACAAAAAACGTGTATAAAGTATTAAATTAGTAGAAGCTGTTACAAGACCTCCCGCGGAGAACTGCAAAGTCTAATAGGATTGTTGATTAATAGGACTGGTAATAACGCAGCGAATCTATACTGATAAAAAAAATTGGAGTGCCTATTTGTAATATTAATATAACCACTTTTTACTACATGCATATGTATGTAAACACGATACATATACCAAAATAACATTTTTTACAATTTTTGTCTGTCTGTCTGTTTGTTCCAGCTAAAATCAGGAACGAGTGGACCGATTTTGACGGGACTTTCACTGGCAGGTAGCTGAGAACAAGGAGTAAATTAAGCTACTTTTATTTTAAAATTTCAACAATAACTTTTTTGTTAAATTCAAACGCGGATGAAGCCGCGGGCGCCGCTAGCAATATAATATCACGACCTGTGCTTCAAATGCGTGTCCCTGGGCATGTCGGCGGCCAACTGCTGCACCAGCGACAGCAGCACGTGCTGCTTGAGGCGGCACGGCGGGCCGAACACGCGCGCGGGCTCCGCGGCGCGGCACGCGGCCACCACCAGCGCGAGGTCGGACGCCGACAGCGCCAGCTGGAAGGCGCCGTTCACGTCGCCGCTCATTATCAGCGACTGGATCTGGCTCACCTGGATCTGGTGGAGAACGTCGATCTTATAAATGCGTTGTGCAATCGGTTAGGATTTGCTATGACTACTTTATTTATCTGCAACAATATTGATATTCGTATCTACAGAAGTGTTCAATACCTAGATACACTACTCGAATTAAATACAACTACGGGTAACAACAAATTTTCTAAAATTAATGATATTTTATTGAAATACTTTTAACAGAAAGGGCAAGGACTCGTGAACGCAAGTTCTCGCCGAGTTACGCTGAGTTTTCTGAAAAAATGTAGCGAATGTTTTCAAATTATTAAAACTTAAAATTATAATAGTTTAACAAACGAATTCAAATGTCGTCGCTAATCATGTCTTCTCGCTCGCACATCACTGCTGTTTCTACAAATATTTAAAACATGTTGAGTGAAGAAATACGGGCGGCTATTTTTCCGCAATTGACCATTAATGTCCCTGGCGCTCTTTACAGCTACACCCAGACTACGTGCGCAACTGTGGTCATAGCACGAAATTCCAGCGACAAAGAATTCGTACGGTATCTGGTACAAAAATGTACGAAAACCGTACAGCGCCCCTATCTTGCGTAAATATCTGTAACGTAAATGTCATTTCCGCGTTTTGTATGAAATGTGCGAGCAGGACAACCCAACTAATGTATTCTGTCACTTTCAATTCTGTCAGTTGCATTGTGAAGTCACGATACGTTTACATTAGAGACTAGTAAAGTTCGTGGTCGCGGTACTAGAGCGACTCTGGTTGCGGGCAGCCATTTTGTATTGTGCCGACTCATAGTAACATGGCGGATGGTGGTGTGGTATGTTAGTGGCGGGTCACCTGGCGCTCGGCCACGGAGGCGGCGGCGGTGGGCGCGGGCGAGTGCGCGCGCACCTGCTCGCGCCACCACGACATCTCCTTCTCCAGCACGCTGCGGACACGAGGATCGGTTGGAAATATGTTTCATGCAACACACAATTGAAATAAATATATGATTTTACTCAAGTGTTTCACAAAATTCATTATAGACTTTTTCCTAGCCGTGCTGTTTAGTGCTTGTGTTGAATTGAAGCAGAAACATGTATGAATAGAGCGAACGAGGGAGAGAGATGCAGAGATGGAGTAAGGGAAAAGGGGAAGTAAACATTTCCCTGCCACTATAAGAGGCGACCTGGTCCAGCAGTGGACTATTAGAGGGTGAAAAAAAAACCGGTCAGAGAGGAGTATAGGACAGAAAAAAGTATGAGACAGGGTGGGACAGAGACAAAAGGCACAGCGTGAGAAATAGTAGGTTGGAAAACAAAAGCGGGCGTACGAGTGCGCGACGTCCTTGAGCGCGGCGGTGAAGTGGTGCGGCTGCAGCGGCGCCGCGTGCGCCAGCGC
>DWQT01005465.1:0-10289 GCA_018244895.1 Myscelus amystis hages | reverse complement strand
GGTTTGTATGTATAATAACACCCATTATATAGTAGAGAAATACTGTTATTTGTGAGATTTCTAATGTGATTTTTATGGTTGAATTAGGGCGCGCGAAGCCGCTGGCAAAAGCTAGTTATTTTATATTCATTATATTGACACGGATCTCTTTTCAAAATCAATACGTGTAACAATATAGTATATATTGTACATAACTTACCATAAATGATAATTAGTCATTTATAAGTTGTTATAAGTTTCTGTATGTTAACACTCTACGTTGATTAATTTATCATAACTGTTAAGAAAGCAAATTTGTTACTAAACGATGGCCATTAGGAGAATTATAATCAACATATTGAATAATAATAATATGATTAATATAATTATAATTAAAATACTTATAAAATAAACCTTTGTGTAATAATGTTTGTACTTGCAAAGTATTTAGGACGGTATTTCGTGTGTGTTATAACGATGGACAGCTTTTTGTTGTAAAAAAAATACTGTAAGCATTCCTTACATTTGATGGTGATCCTAGTGAGACATTTGTCTGTTCTACTTCTCGGTTTTTACATTGTTTACACACGTCGTTGAGCTAATTTGCGTCAAATACTTGGACATTATGTCACCAATTTGTACGTACGACGGGTAATTTATAAAAGTATCGTCAGCATCAAAATAAAAATATACTAAGATACTAAGGCCTGAACAAAGTAATTTTAGTAGTAATGATAATGTGCATTATATTTATATATTTATAACTGTCGTAATGAAAAGTAACAAAAGGCAGATTTAATTCTAAAAGAATTCGCTCCTACATATATTGTTTATGGTTAGATAATTATTGTTGGATCGTGTGATAACAAAGACTGAATGTTTAATTCATGAAACTTTGAGTATTTTATACAATTGCAGGTAATTTTCTAAAAAAACTTTAAAAGTAGGAAAACATGGGCGATCGCTATACGATCGATATAAATATACTAGCTATTGCCCGCGACTTCGCGCGCGTTAATTTAATCATAAAAATCACATTAGGAATATCACAAATAACAGTATTTCTCTACTATGTAATGGGTGTTATTATACACACAAACCTTCCTCTCGAATCAATCTATCGCTTAAAACCGCATCAAAATCCGTTGCGTAGTTTGAAAGATCTACGCATACATAGGGACAGGAAGAAAAATGGACTTTGTTTTATACTATATAAAGAAGATGCATAAATTAACAAGGGCATTAAAAGTAACTTCTGTACGTGTGTAATCAGTGGTTGCTAAGGTGAAGCTAAGCTGTCGTGGGAAGCGGGTGCGGCAGCCGATGTGTGACCAGGTCGCGGCGCTGGCAGCGCGGCTCGAGATCCTTATCGCCTCTCACACTGCTCTCACGTCGCGTCCTGGTGACTAATTGCGTCTGCTCGCTCACCGTAAAATTATATCATTATAACACGTATGCTCAAAAACAATAGCTTTAATGCTCGCTTTTGGGAGGAAGCTGTCGGATTTATTATGCTGTTTCTTGATTTCCGTGTTTTCGAGGCACTTACGTGCCTTCTGCAATAAACGTACGTTTACAAATATAGCATTTAAAGGTTTCGTGCGAGGGGAGATTGAAAATGTTTGGGTGACTGAAATAAATAATCTATCTGATATTAAGTACATACCTATATAGTCATTGCAAACTGATGTTTTGTGTTTGAAGTATTAAAAGCCTTGAGAACTGAGTCGAATATTATGTTGAATTATTGAGTTTGTATCCCGCACCCTAAAAATACACTCAATCATTACTATTTGCTATCTAGAAATAGTCGTAGTGCATTGCAGTAAAATTATAAATTATACAGTTACGTATAATAGTCGGTAAATATTATATGGTTAAAATATGATTAAATTAGAAGAATATAATACTTATCCACTACATTTTCTGCTACTTAATGTATGCAACTAACACCACGAGCGTCTGCACTTTCTTACAGTTACAGGTCGAGGTTCGAGCCCAATGCCCGCTTTAATTGGCGGCTCCCTGAGAACGTCGGGCTAATTATCGCTACAGAAATACAACACGTGTTATTATCTGGACGTCAAACACATACTAGCATTGGCATTAGGGGCGTTTACCCTACATTACAGTGAGTAGCCGCGGATGGTAATGTGCGCTCGGGTGTAATTTTGCTTAGGGATAAATACGTGCATTCATTCTGCATATGTTATGTTATTTTATGAAGGATTTTGTTCATTTTTTAAAAAAACATCTTACGCGAATTTTACACGGTGAATTCAATGTTTTCTGTTTACGCTAGCGGAAATGGAGACACATTATCATCAGTACAGTACCATCAATCTAGTTGAGATGAGTCTACTCTCAGAATGAAAAATGTTTTTGGATTCAAGCATCTAAGCTTTCTGTAAGATTATAATATAATCTTAAGCTTACGATGACGCAGGTACATGTTTTATTAAATGATAAAAAGCGTTAACAAGTCTCTGAAAGATTGGTAAGCGCTGCGATGTGGACGTCGGCACCGAGTAATCCTCGAGGCGGTATGACGAATCCAATTAACGGCAGTAACGAATGCTGTCGGACGTACACTATTTATGTTTCCTTACAGTCTCACTGTAAATATTTAGCCCTGGACGCGTCTGGCATCGCCCTTGTCTTATCTCTTTATCGGGCCCGTAAACGATTTCACGGGCGATTCCGGGCGCAGTCGCCGCCGACAACGTACAACATACAGAACTGTAAATAACCGTCAGAAAATGGCACCTCGCCGGCCGACAGCGCCGCTCTAGCGTGTATCGCTGACGGCACACGTTTGATTGACTGTTTGTATCGGTTTCGGAGGGGCGGCGGCGGCGGCGCGGCGAGTGCCCGGTATCGGTAGACGCGTGCTCGACGCGCGAGCGACGGACGCGCCGCAGTAAATCAGCGATCGGCGAGCGGGCGACGGCGGCGCGGGCGAGTCGCGTGCGCGTGGGCATCGCCCGATGTCGGTCGATTATCTGCTAATTTATACGCGCGGCTCAACTTCTGTTTTCTCATATAATATTATTCATTTCGACACACTGCAAACGAGCTCGCTAAATATAGAGAGCGGCATTCCGTGGACGCCTCGTCGTCAGTCGTTCAATTGTTTTATTATCCTTTTTCGATTGAAATTTCTTATTTAAATGTCACTTGTTCCGCGAAGAGGCAGAGCAACGGTCCTATTTGCATCGTTTGCCTACTGCCGTTGACGGGGTGATGTCACTCGCCGCCGTCGAGAGGGGGCCCGTTTTGGAATCTTTACGATCGACACCTCCACATTATATTCGCAAAAGTTCATGGACCGACACAACAATGTATGGACATGTCATTGTATTTAAACTTATCTATCCGCGATCTAATGAACTTCCGTGACTCGGCTTTGTTTTGCTTACCACGGCGCGCCTTACACGCTGTCTCGTGCACCTTCCATTCATGATTCGTCAAATTCTAACTACCTACCTAACATTAACTAAATCACGTGCTTATAAAACTTCATTTTTGTTTATACTATTGAAATATAACAATAATTATGATTGTATAAATGATTGCAATTAATTTTTAGGTCTTATAATAGCTTAGACTTGCAATTTCTCTATACCTAATAGACCAGTTGTCTGATACGCGACAATTATTTCTAAAACACAAAGACTTGTGAGGTTTTTGCAAAGCGTCATGATATGGGGTTCTTCAGCACTCCTCCAAAGCTGGCAACGCACTGGTGACTCCTCGGATGTTGCAGGTGTCCGTAGGGGACGGTGACCACTTACCATCAGATGTTACCATCAGTCTGTATGTTTGCTGGGCTAAGTAATATAAAAATTCATTTAAAAGTGGCAAGTTGGAGCTGTGCACGACGGCGCCAGCGGCGGGAAGGGTTGGTACAGGTAAACACGACGGTGAGTAAATAAACTTGAGCAAAGGGCACAGGTGCGTGTGAACTCGCCGTGCGTGAAATTACTGTTTTGCCGCGGTGTGGTCTTTGAAAAAATCGTTAGGATTACACGAACCATCAACCCCCGCGGACGATTCGCCGCGGACGCCTCCGGAGCCCATCATCATTTGTCCCTCCCGGGTTCATTACCCTAAGGGATGCGGTCTTTTTTGTTTATTCCCCAAATGTTATGTTCTTCAAATGTATAGTAAGGTATCTCTTTAGAGACGAGTAGGTACCAACCAACTTTTATCAATGAGGCGGTTGATATAATGATCTGACACTTCTCACCGATATGTTAGAGTACAATGTCGCGACTTCTTCATTATTATCACATTGCACTACAGGGTATAATAATACTTACTTTATATAATTTAAGATGCAAACAATAAAAGTGGAAAAAAATAAATCACCAGTGTCTGGACATCTGAAATGTCTCGCATTGTCTCCAGTAAACAATAGGTGATATAGAGAACTCGATGCCCGGATTAATGTCAACGTATATTTATTCTAACGATTATTATGACAATATAATTAAATTAAATGCCATTGCGTTCATTTATATTTTGTTGACGTGCTTTGTTTCATGTGAGCGCTTAATACTTTAAAGATTCCATGTCCAACTGTGAACGGGACGGTTAACAAAACCATGTGAAACGCTACGCAGAATGAGTACGTACATAAACTAATGTATACCAGTGTTTGTACGATAACATTTGTTTTCGAGATGAAATCAGAACATCAATAATGGATCGATGCGACCGACGCGTTGAGGTTCGGCCGGGCGCCAAGATCGCAACGATATCGTCGCTAGAACAGTAATCGTCAATAAAATCTCAATTTAGATGGCACCGATACCGCGTGAGTTACGGACGGACAGACCGAGCGAACACGAAAACCTACTCGACGGAGGAATGCGCCCGCGACAGGACCCGCTAACGAATTAGGTACTTCAAATTGAGGGTTACATCAATTTTATTTTATAATTTACGATTTGGTTGGCTCGAAGTTTTTCAGCGGAATGACGTAGGTACGAGCTGAGCAAAGTTAACAAAGCGTAGGTCCGCACACAGCACTGCGCCAGACGCATTTGCAAGCAGATCCGTATGTGTGAGGTGTTGGCTGCAGGGCCGGAGACGTCTTCGCCACCTCGTATTAATGACGGCTTGACGCCTCGCCGACAGCGGCACGCCTACGACTATTTATAACGCAGCTTTTTCTCTTTTTGCTCCCACATCACTGGCCAGTCGAAGATACGAAGGACGTCGAAGTGGGCATTTAAAAATAAATTTGTCGAAAGTGATAAATGATGGATATAACTTTTATTATTTCAAATTAAATTAACGATCCGAGCCGAACGTCTACCTTTTCTCACATTAGAGTATCTTATCTGGAATGATTGCTTCCATTACCTCAGAGAATGGACACGTTGTTTTGTAGCAGAGGAAAGATAAAGAGATTAATGCGTAAAGCAATTAATTTTGATTGAGGTGTATTTTATTAAGTAATTGTTTTTGTTTTTCATGTGGATTTGAACCGCACCGTAAAATATTAATATGTACACAAATTTCACAGAAAATGTATGATACGCTCTGTTATCGCCTAGGTAATATCATCAATATGGATCGCCGGAACAATAAACATTTAATTAAATAAAAGTCTTCTTTACAGTCTAGCAGATTATAGTTTAAAATTCTTATTACAATTAAAACTTGACATTTTAAAATTCTTACTAAATATACCCCAATATCAAAAATTGTTTAGTTATTAATGAATTATACATAACTTAAAACTATTTAAAACAAAAAAAATGTCTTGATATGTGTAAAGTGTACATAAGTCCAATTTTTATTCCACTTATCAAGTTTTATTAAAATTATAAAGTTATTATGTACGCCGAAATCCGTATTAGGCTTGTGTCTGTTCCCACAGCGGGCTTTAATACATTTTCCATGTTCCAGTTAGCGCCTCATAAATTGATTAAGGGTCAGCGGCGACGCACAAAAGTTTTTTGTACTGCGGGACAGGTAATACTTAGCTGCTGCCATTCCAGGGACCACTGACGAACAGACAAGTATGTATGTGTTAATGTGTCCTCGTAAGGGAAACCTTTAAAATAATTTTTGTTTAGGACATTTTTTTGCCTTTCAGTTTAACGCAGCATTTTTAAACTCACAATGAAAATAATTAGAATAACAGTTGATGAAAGTTTACCAGAAAATCCTGATCTCATAAAAATGCATTAAATTCCAATAATTCCAATCCAAATGACGTACGATACAATTTCCGAACCATTTAGAATCCGTTCGTCATATTACGTTCAACAATTAAACTGGATGACCATTTCGCGCCAAGAAAATCGTAATGGAGTCAACTAATTTCCTGCCAGGAAATTGCTTCCTTGAACCGAGTAGGACCTATTTCCCTAAGAGCTTCAGTTTGAGTCATCGTCTAAACATCAATCATTTTCTTTATTACGAATACAGTAGAAAAAGTATCGTGTATAATATACGATAACCACAAAAGTTTATAAAACACCAATATAATATTATTCGTGATGAATTGAGGAATGATTGCTGGATACTAATGATTTTTCAGCATTCAGCCCACATTGGTTTAGATAAATTATGTTATAATTTCTGTTTTTCTACTATACTTTTCACAGCAAGAATAGAGAACATCTTAAGGTTGGCTGTGAAAGGTATTCATATAGGTGCTTGACCCTGCTTCCTAAACAATATTTACCCAGAAGATACATATTTGACTACAGCAATGCAGTCACTTTGTAATTTATCCGGAGAGTTTTGGTAAGTTTGAACAAAAAAAGCATGAGGTGACAATATAAATAACAATTTGGCCCACCCCGTTCGAATGTGGTTCGCCCGGATTAGCATAAGAATGCCGCATCATGAACGCCCACGACCCTACACTGTCCGTTGTTGTCTCTTTATACATCGAACTTAATTTTGATTTACGGCTATCTATACAATTGTACGCAAAACATTTTTCGATGTAACCGAGAAAAGAATATACCAACACGTTCGTGACAAAGGCCTCTGCGGACGCCTCGCACCGTAATTATGCTTAGATTATGATATTCAAAGATACAAATACCTTCTTAGCTATGGCTATACATAGATAGAAAGATCTTCATTTCGATTGTTTTGACTCATATTACAATTGCTATAACTACATTAGGTACTGTGTAACTATGTAGCGAATAGTAAATAGATCATTAGATTGTAAACGGAAATCTTTATTTTGCTGTACCCAACCCAACAATACTTATTTAGGTAGAAGTAAGTTCACTTTACTTTATAAACACAACGTATTGTTCACAGCTTACACCTATTCCAAAACGTAGATTAACGTCATTACTGAACTTTTGTTTTACATCGCCATTAACTTACGTCTATGTGAAAAGTAATTTCAGTCCTTTAATTTAATAAATTTGTTATAGAACGCAAATTACAAAATGGTGATGAATCACGCTCCGCAGTTAGAAGATATGCATAACTAAGCGCTTCTTAAGATTCCCTTATGCAAATTTCTGGAAATATAGGTACCTCTCGGGCTTAATTAATTGAAGGTAAACCTGTGTTTGACATTAAAGTGATGTATACGGGCTAATCAGATCGTCTAATTATTTTAAAACGCCTCGTAAACTTTAAAGGAGCTTTTTATCTGATAAACGCATATATTTTATTAACGAAATCGCGGTGTTTTTTACCTCCTATATTGAATTTATTATGAGTTAGGTATTCTCTTGCACATTCGTTCCAAATTCAATCTTTGCTTTGTGTATGAATTTGTAATATTTGAGCTGTTTAAAGCATAACTAAATTAACTTTGGAAATCAGTTTTATGTTACAAATATTAACCTTCACTCATTTAGTTCTTAGTCCATTTTAACAAACTGTTTCAAAGCCCCATTGCTAAACTTAACCACAGTTACCTTACACACTAGAGTAGCAATAACATTATATATTATAAAGCTCGCAGGTTATTTTGATACTTGAAATAATAGATACCTACAATATATTTAATGAACGCTACTATTCATAAAGGACGCTTTAA
Organism: Myscelus amystis hages; assembly: GCA_018244895.1. Taxonomy (NCBI): domain Eukaryota; kingdom Metazoa; phylum Arthropoda; class Insecta; order Lepidoptera; family Hesperiidae; genus Myscelus; species Myscelus amystis. Next base: position 2,275 of record DWQT01005465.1, on the reverse strand, counting down.
AAAGTTATCTGCAAACGCACACCATTTAAAGTAAACAAATGTGTCGCTATCAAAATACTAAATAATAAACGACAGTGCTCAGTGTTAATACGCATTTAAGATAATATATTTTACGTTACAAAAATAAATGTCCACCTAATAAATCGTGCCGGACCTTATCGTATTTCGAGGCACGACAGTAAGGACCAGATAAGGATGTGGGTCCTTTTGGTGGACGGTTTTATAGAACTTAACTTTTACGTTTACGTTCAGGTGACCGAATGATTTTGGGGCGAAACTTTTATTTATACTAAATTGGTTGTTGAGACTCGAGTGATTAGAGGACCCGCGCGAGGCGAGCGTAATCGGCGTTGCATCTTAATTTAGTTGTCTTGTATTGTGGGAGACGGGCGGCGCTACGGAATAATATTATTAGCTGCACCTAACCATATCCACGTCAAAGGACACCGCCGGCATATATGTATTGTGGACATGTTTATATGCCAAGTTAATTAAGACAAATAATTACACTTCAGTTCTACATACTACCGAAAACATGACGAAATTGTAATTACGTCACTGAATTAATGTAGTATCGTGTTAAATACAATCGTTCTGAAGCACTAATAAATAAAGGGCGGCATCAAATAGCGACTACAGAAATTACGTGGACTTAGCAAGATTATACTTGTACATTTGCAAGTAGCATGCAAATATATAATACCGAAACTTCACATCATCGCATGTTTTTTTAAAGCTGAGAACACAATATAATTGTTTTGTAACGTTCTAAGCTAAATTATTTTTCGGCAAAGGACGAAACCATTGACATACAGGCAAAGGCCATTATGTTTTTGTGCCAGCCATCGTTCCTCAACAAAACCATCCGTAAACCCCTCAATTTATTAATAATTGTAGACCGTTGGAGCGATACCTAGAAAATTATATTAGTACTCACCACATTAACGAACTCTTGAAATGTTATGGCATCCGTGGTTGCACTTCGAGCTTTATCTAATAGGATCTGGAACAAAATTAGAATAATCATGTGATATCATTGCACAATCATGGAATTGCCAATAATTTAGATCCCTAAATGTTACATCAGGGGCAGCAACTTTATGAATCAGATACTATTGTTTTACAATACAAAACTATTAGATATTTACCTCACGTTTGTGTGGTGGCATTTGGGCTATAAAGTCTGGATTGTGAAGGGTCTGCAAGAAATCTGGCCAGGGGATCTCGCCGAAGCCCTCCGGATCGAACTAGCGACGAACACAAACAGTCATTAATATATAATTCACACCTCCGATGGCGACACGGCACGTACAAAAACATCAAATTGAGATTTCAACGGAGCACCCGAGACGTCATAATCACCAACCATTCCGAGAGTTCGCATTATGTGTGTATAATTCTGTTGGAATAATTTCGACCATTTCCAAAAAGAAGAAGACAAAAAATATTAAGCGCCCCTATCTGCGGAGTCATATTATCTCAATGTCCCCGACGTGACAACACACCGTTTGATGCGCGGCGCTACCGCCACTCTTTATCTGCATATAAAACTTTTTGTTCTCTGCTTCTGTACATTTTAATCAGTCAAAAACAAAAAATATTCCTTGAAATTTGTTTCCACCTCGTAAATGACATTTTTATGAAATATGCGAGGGTTCAACGCCAGTGTTACGCTGAAGGTGTTTCTCCAAACACCTGAGCCTCGTAATTTAATGGAAAGAGAGTTGCCTTATAATAAAAAACCCATTAAAACAGTACTTATAACATTTTTTTCGTACATTGTATATGTAGATACTAACAAATGTTGTTTTAGTTGGTTACTTCCTACGTCATAATTGAGCTATGTTCACGTTATTCTTAATACGAGAAGAATGTTTAAATTAATTATTTATTAATAATAATAGTGTTAAATTCACTAAACCGATGTTAATATCGAGGATGATTATTAAATTCAACTTAATAATTTATTAAAAACTTTACGGGGTCCTTATTTAAACATTGTAAAGTGCAGCTTACTCGATCAAACAGCAGGCGCCATTTCTGAAACAAATTAATATATATTATTAATATTATATTAAGCGAGGACTGTAACATTTCAGATTTACAAGCAAATATTGCGGAATATCAGTGGGCGTAGCTCGGGGGCGAGCGGTGCAGTCGCACCGGGCATCAAAAGGAAAGGGGCATCAAAGTTGACGATCTTCTAAAATGTATATATCTACTCTACTGTGTTCTGAAATCTGAAATTATTTTGATCATTTTAAAGGGCATCAAG
>DWQT01005464.1:0-10290 GCA_018244895.1 Myscelus amystis hages | reverse complement strand
GCAAGATCTTCTTTTGCGATTTCCCGAAAATCGTCTTTTTTGAGTTAAGTCAGTATTCCAATAAGCATGCGATATGTCTATATTGTTTTGGTGTAATTGTGGTTATACCCTTAGAGATAAATGTGGGATATATCCTTTGGGGTATTCGTGAGATATACCCGTATACATGTTATGATTATATTAAAGAAGTGTTATGCTAATTCAATAATTACGACCGAAGTCCCTAGTAATTCTAAATTAGGCTATTCAATGTCCCTGTTATGTTGTAGTAACGTAACACTTGATAAACACACATATACACATACTTCATATGTATATTATACTAATATAGCTAAAACCTCACTGTTTACACACATAATATGCCCATGATACGTGTTTGTTGTTTTGGAATCGAATCCAAGACTTCTAGTTCAGCAGTCAGGTTTTCTAAGCACACGACGACTACTTTAAATTAAACTTTGTTTCTGACTTTAAAAGAACTAGTTAAGCTTCAGTACGATATCAGCCGATGTGGGTCAAATCAAAGAAAGTTAAATTTTGTTCAGCAACTAGGCCACCACTAACTCTTCTGCGCTCTAAATGCATACAGCATTTACATCGCTAATATCATTAAATGATGGATTTTTAAAATCATAGAAATATTCGCAATGTCCTTTTGATTCTGTCTGACCTGTATTTCAATATTAAATAGGCTTTTGTAACCCGGGCAAATACATATGTATATCCAGAGCTGATCTAGGACATGCATTGTCACTTTATCTAGCTAAATACTAGGTTCCAGAAATCCAAATGTTTAAATGAAATAGTAATAATCATAATATATACTAGCACTCAGCTAATCCCTACTGTACTGCATTAGCCTGAAAGGCTCTATGAAGTCAATGCGATGAAATATTGGTTCTCGTAATAATGTATTTTACATTAAGGGTCATTTCTTTCTAAGCAGAAATGATGCATTTGTGTAGTAAAAGTATTTCTTATTGATTTCTTGACTTCCGCGCCTCTGCATTTAATGTGCTTAGTAAATAAAATATTTGTAAATAAATTGGTCGGAGTTTTTAAGGGTTCTTGACAAACCTGAACTCTGGCTTCGGTCAGGTCGATCCTCATAGCCAGCTCTTCCCTAAAGAAAACATCGGGATAATGCGTTTTGTGGAAGGCTGCCTCTAGTTGCTCCAACTGTACGTTGGAGAATGTTGTTCTGTAATTGAGATTCTCGATATACATAAATACACAAATTAAATATTATATTTCTTCCACTGCATCTTTTGTCACGTCCAGTGCACCATGTATTACATTAATGTCGCCTTTCAATAGTATCAAAACCAATGTATTTCCAAGTTACGATTACGCCATATAATATTGTAGCAGATTTATAAATATACTCGCCTATATCTTCGTTGCTTCCGTTTTGGAATATCGCTCTTGGAATCTGGAAAGACGGAATGATTTTTAAAACCAAAAACATTTTAAGAGCATTTAAAAAACTTTGTGATGTTATTTAACGGTATAAATTATCACAAGGTAGTTTAATATACACGGGAATTAGAGGAATATTATTATTATTTAATTATCTAGCTTTTTGCTAGCATTGACACTGTTTTTTCCAGTTTATAATAAAAGTGTGCTTCTTTTGAATTCAGACTTCAAATAACTTTTATACGAAATGCTAATCAGAGATAGCAAATCGTGCACCTTTGATTTGTTTCAGCGGCCTTATCAGTAAATTTTCTTGTGTATTAAAGATTAATATTTACTGGAATTTGGAGAATATTCTTCATCGTCTTCATACTGTTGATCGACCGGTTCGTCTGTTGGCTCCGCGCTAGTGTAGGATTCGCTTGTTTCCGTGTCCGGTCTCTCGCAGAGAACTGAACCTGGACCTAGGCTACAATATAACAAACACATCAGGTTTATTCATATACAATTCAACAAATTTTGTCTTGAATACAATTTTACCGTTAACATCCTTGCTTGGTATATATATCGTACGGCATGGCATGGTTACAGATGAATACAGTATGACTGGCCCCGTGGTCGAGTGGTTACAGACCCTGGCTGGGAAACCGGAGGTCGTGGCTTTGATTCCCACCCAGGACAAACATTTGTGTGATGAGCACGTGTTATTTGTTCTGTGTCTGGTCGTAATAAAAATATCTATATAGGTATTATTTAATATGTTTATCTACGTTTATTAACTGTCTGGTTACCGTAACACAGGCATTAAATTGCCTAATTTGGAATCAGATAGCCGTGTGTGGAATTGTCCTAACATATTAAGAATGAAAGCGTTAGATTAAAAGTTGCCGTAATAAGTCCTGAGCTCATGATCTTTGCTCAAGTTATCCAAACTAATAGGTAGTCGGAATTTTAAAAATTAGACACCTCACCAGTGGTAATGTGAGCGAGCCCTTATACCTCTATAAAGTCCAGTCAAGTCATCTCCCCGCGGACTCACCTGATAACGATCAAACCTTTCACGAGGAACCTTTACATAAAATTGGGACACTATAGAAAAGAAAGTATGTATAGTAAAACCCAAAATTGTGGAAGTGAACCCGATATTTTGTGCTTAAATAGATAAGGGCGTCGAATACCCTTGTTGACGCTCGAAATTTTTGTACCCTTTGCAGAAAAAATTACCTACAGGACAAAATTTCTACTAATTTTACTAAACCTTATTCATCATTAATGGTGAAGGCTTTACAATGAGTGCTGTGTTGCATAAAATGTTTTATTGGTAATTGAACCTAATACAATTTAATTTCAATTCTTCTGATTCCTTTCGTAGACTTACCCGTTGAATAAATTAGGGATGTTGTAGCAGAAGCTGGTCGTAGGGGACACGTCATCATTCAAAATGGCCGCGGAATCAAAACCGGAAGCGCCTGCTCCGGCCTCGCGACCGTCCAGGGATTCTTCCATCTAAATAATTAAAAGCGAATTTATTTCCATCAACATTTGTTCAATTGAATATCTATATATGTATGTTTGTCTAACGGACGTTTCATTACGCTTTTGAATTTAGAGTATGATGCGGATTTCTCAACATCGATAATATGTCGTCGGGTAAATATCATATTTGTATTTTGCACAAATTCTATTTTTCAATCGTTTATAGTAATATGGATTGCCTCTTCAAAACAAACATGACTGATTATGTAGAGTAGATGCTTTCAACTTTTTCTTTATTATTGGTTAATTTAATTACTACTTATTTATTATTGGTTAATTTAATTACTATTAGTCTACTCTGGAGTCTAAAATATTTATGTTTGTAAGAACAGAGATATTTGGAACTCGGTGCTTTCTGCCTACACTACAGGGACCCGGCGTGATGGTTATGTTTGTATGTAAAAAGACATCAGAAATACTATGTCAAATATGGTTATTATCCATAATTATTATTAAGATAGGAAAGAACATTCATACCTTCGCCTATTAATCATTAGTTAAAGTATGTAAATAAAAAATATCCTCAAAATGCGTAGTAATGTTAAAGTGAACAATTCTTATGTAACCTAATAGTCGAAGCGAAGGTGATTGACCGCGCATTGGAGTTCCAACCGTCGCACAAGACTTAAATTGAATTAAATGCCTATAATTTAGTTAAGTTTATTAAATTACCACTAAATGAGGATAATTTGTATCGTTTTTCTTTTGTTCAAAGACAGTTTTGTTGGCGCATCCGTCGCGGTACAGCAGTTTTCGCGCCAAAAGTTTGACAGCTGTCAAGTTACCGAACGAAGGGGAAGCGGGAACGAAAACAAGGGCCGTTTTCGCGCGTTTCAATTAAAATATTTGGACGTTGTTCAAAGTGAAATATACTTGAATTAGTTCGTATCTATTCAGTTTTGTTATAATACTTAAAAAATATAGGAAATTTCTTGCTAGTTTTGTTGTTTCTATTAATCTTTCCAATGTTACTGGTACAAAGCTTAGTGAGAAGAAGGCTTAAAACGTTAAATATTGTATACTTTGTTTGCAATCTATACGTGAGAAATGTAAAAAAATACAATTTAAATATACTTTCAACAATTAACGGCTTCAATGTTTATTTATATTGTATAATTTTGTTGAAATTTCTATTACAATTTATAAGATTTCACTAGCTTTGATTTCCATAAAATACAGAATCATCATAAAATACAGAAAAATCTGTAGCTAGGCCTACAAATATCAATAAAATATGAAATTTCACACACATGAAATATTTTCTGAAATAAATATGCATTGCAATCGTCGGTTCTCAAATAATAATAAAACTACATGTTTAGTAACAATACAGGTATTGACAAAAATAAAAATGTAGCAAAAATAAAATATACGTTACGCTCACTTGAAACAAATTAAATTAAATGGATAATTTAATTAGCTTTTGTAAAAAAATATATTTATTAAATAAAAATCACTTACCCTTTATCTACAATATGAGCATCCCTTTTCGGTGGTAATATATTTATTTTAAATCGAATAACTGTATCGCTGGCGGGGCAATGTAACTATTGTCACGTGGTCAGTTGTACTGAACTGAATAGCGGTGGACAGCAGGGCGGAACTCGGAACAGAGAACGAATAGAGCTGCATTATGTGATCTTCAATTTTATTTACAATTAGTATAAATTGGTTAATTTTAGATATATTTACTGTTACGTGAATGGACTTGAATTTATTTGAACAGGATAACGAAAGATGAAGCAAGTTATCTAGTTTAAGATAGAAAAACATGCCAAATATAATTTCTTACGCGGACCAAAATTATGTAAACAAATTGTGTAATCATATTTTGAAAGATACTTTAGAAAAATATTGCGACCTTAATATTGTTGTAACGATTTTTTCATATTTATGGAACACGAAATCTGGCATAAAAAGGGCGATTTAAAAGCTCAATCGCATGCTTCAGCAGTCAAGCCTTAATGAATTGTAAAATACACTTACGTGTGATGGAATTAAAAATTAAAATAGGAATCGAAGTGTTTATTATTTGATTAATTTCCAGTTGTTTTCTTTAAATTATGCCCTTGTAAATTGTGACGTTGTCCGTTTGTTCTCTTGAACTGTATGGCGAATTTACACCAATGGCGTCTCTATTCATTTGTTATCCGCCTAGAAAACATGACTATTACGCCATCAGCGCACATATATAAAAGTCCACGTGTACAGTTTTGGTGTTAAGCCGCGTTGAGCCGGGGGCGGCGGGAGGGAGGCCTTACAAGTGAGATGTATCGCTGTCGAGCGTTGTGGCTTTTCAGCCAGATTAGATGGAATAACGATCCGAACGGTATACATCTGAATCTCTAGCTCTGTCTACTGTTTCTACATATTTTGTTGCAACCAAGTTAAGGCGAGGTGCAACTACGATTATAGCTAAAAAATTAAATGTCACTTGCTATCACGCTGAAGGAAAAACATCGTGAGGAAAACTTAGAGATTTTATAAGCGTATAATATTTTCTGTTATGAAGTCGACCAATCCGCTCTTGGCCAGCGTGGTGGACTATGGCGTAAAGCGTCTCACTATGAGAGACCTGGTCCAACAGTGGACCACTAAAAGAGTGAAACAACAACAGAACAACTCCGATTTGAATTTCGTTTTCACCCCCCGCACCCCCGCCGGGAGCAAGACATTATTGTTGTTAATGAGACTTGTTATAACATCACTGAGAGAGCAGAGAGCGATATTCTATACACTTCTAGATTCTTCTACATTAATCGCTCTCTTCACATTTACATGACGGTTACGGAGTTAACGAAGTTTGCAACATTTTCACTCCAAATCTAGACGAGGTGACCAATTTGTCACTTTCCAAGATAGCCAAGGTTTCTTTGAGTTAAATACAATACAATCCACATGTTTCCTATATTTGAAAGTAATATCATTAAGAGGCGCTTGTGTGAAATTAAGTTAAAATCCAACTGGATATCAAAGTGGGCAGAGGGAGTACAATAGCATTATTGTACGTAGGTAGTCAAAATGTACATATATTTTCATGTAAAAGTTAGAATACCAATCAGGTAATCAGATATCTCGCTTAAAAGAGGTCGTATGTTGGTCCCCAATTAAGCTTATCAATAGTTACTGACAACAGTTCAAAATTAGTGTCAAGTGGAATCCAATTTTAAAATGAACACTGTTTAAATTGAAATTACTTATACCATCACGCTAGGTCTATAATGGGGTAGGCAGAAAGAACCAAGTGCCAAATATCTCTATCCTCACAAACCTGTCGTGCTTTGTCTATATTCATCACTTTTTGACACCTCCGCCAGATTGAACTTAAGTTTGTAATTACTGGTTAAATTCAGAATAATTAATTAGTGACTTTGGAATCGAAAAATTCAAAATTAAACAGTCCAGTCACAAAATGGAAATTGTTGTTCGAAATGTTTTGTACTTACAGTAATCTTCAAGAATATATTTTGACTCTCCAATCCCATGGTTTCATTAATGATTGTCAATATATCGCTGTAAATCGTCTGTAGGTATCAATATAGATGTATGAAATTACAGATGGATGTTTCCAGAATATGCTCTATACAATAGAATGCTACATTGTAGTTACCGTTGGATGTAGAAATAAAACAACAAATAATCATGAATGTTAATTCATATTTAATAAATAAATACATTTTCATTGTTTTTTTTTTTTCATTTAAATAAAAACTAATGTAAGTGACTCAGTTGCATCAACTCTCAACAAACGTTTATACAACATATTAGGTGACGTTATTGCTTAGTACTAACTCTCCGTAACAATTTAACTAAGGAATATATATTAGAATTACTCTTCAATATACATACACGGTAAGGTATAATAAGTTAGTAAGGTAAGATGTATGATACAGAAATGAAATCCCTTCAACTTAAACTTATCTTAGAGCTTAGAACGCATACAGACACAATAAAGCGCCTTCAAACTTTTAACGTCAAGATTATAATCATTACATTTTATAATTCGAAACGCTGAAAATTTCAAATCACCGAGAGGCACTTATCAAAATACATTTCCTCTTTTATCCCTGGAATACATACATTTTTAGCTTAAAACAAAAAAACTCCGTGGAATAAATGTGAACACAAAACGAAAAAAAAAAACATTACATCTTTGGCTTCAAGCGACATTTACAAAAGCGGTTTTCAATCGATAATATTTCCACACAAGCGTTGTCTTAGGCCGCGTTCACACTTGGCGACCCGAACTAGGGGTGCGTATAGACCAAAGCCCTCATTCCTTCAGTAAGAACGAGATAGCGATGATTAATATTAACGCGCTGAAGATTGTATTCATAAATTCGTTCGCAGCCCAAGTGAGAACGCGGCTTTATAAATCTAATACGGATCATTTCAATATATTGTCTATAATTTAAATAGAGAACCTTATCTGGTTTCAAGCCTAGTAATTGCCGGCACAGTGGCGTTTTCATTTAAAAGATATTTGAAGAATTATATTAGGGTTGCCACAAAGCATTAAGTAAATATATTTAGTTTAGTTGCTAAAAGCATCGGAATATTAAAATTCGGGGTAGTTTTGTAATGGACAGTTACAGAAAAATTAAAAAGTAAATATAAAATTCTAGATACATATCTATACTTCGAAATAGAATATATTTTTATTATATTCTCTCCTTGAATATTTCATATATGTTGCTATATTTAAATATAGAACAAAGAAACTTGAAATAGTTACAATATATATTTTTTTAACTATCATTGAATATCAGGACGTTAGATATAATCAAATATTAAATAAATGCTATTTTGGTTAATAAATAATTAATATTCTCTTTCATAATATTGTGTTTTGGGACGATGAGGACGTCATATGGAAAAATCGTAGGTACATTAGCGGTTGGCGATCCGTATTAGATGTATACAATGACTATCAATAACTCGGTTAACTCTAACACGATACTAGAACGCGTTTCGCTTGAACGCTGTTCGAGACAACGAACAAGCCTATATATAAAAGGACGAGTTGGTCGATCGTTCGTGTTAAATTACTCATCAAATTACACGCACATATTAAAAAATCCAACTATCGATTACATTAATTAATCAATTCCTCTTTTTTATGCATTACAATAAAATTTAGAATTAGACGAGAATTTTATTACACTACCCTCCGTTCGGGTGCGGTGCGAGCTGGAAAATAATAATAAACATTTTTCGATAGAACAAAAACGTGAAAACAAATCATGAGAAACATGTTAAAAAAAGAAAAAAAAAACAACACTTAAAACAAATCTCGAAAGAAAATTACAACGAAACAAAAAAAAAAATAATTACATCTCCTGATAATTAGATCGAAGCGAGCGATCGATTCCAGTACACATCAAAGAGGTATGAAAATAATTGTGTATCCACTTATATGTATAATTAAAGAAATAATCAATGGAGATTCAATGGATTCAGTTAATTTAATGGACAGATAGATCACTTGTAGACTACGTGCTATACGCAGTGACGCGCGGAGCGTACAGCGCGTGCGTTGAAAGCGGCGACGTTAACGCACGCGTTCAAGTTAGAGATTTGTTTTTGGGAATTTGTTCTGTGAATGCGTGCGGAGTTCAATTGCACCTGTTGTAATACTAAATTGGAAAACAATTACAAGACTTGTCACTGAAACTTTACTATTATGATCGCCTGACCGTGTATGGAATCCAGCGTCTTGGGTTCTAAGCCCGGATGAGTAGACTATTTGTCTGTATTCTTACGTCTTTTGTATATCTATTTTTTTTTTACAGCATTTTAATTATCTTTTTTTGTACATTAAGTGACAATTGAACCGCGCATAAAGCCAGAACAATGCATACTGAAGCCGTATTTACTTTGAAGGTATCCGACGATATTTATTTGAACACTTTGAATTTGTAATTACACCATTTGATAATGCTCTAAATACCTTTCGAACAGTTGAAATACGGGTCCAGTAGCCAAGTAAGAGGGGTAATCAGTCAAATGGTAGACGGGTAACAATATTGTTCCATTTGGTCATCAATGGTAACAATGACAATGAAAGTATCATCAATAACGGGCCAGCCGCCCGGAACGAATAGCGCATAGAAAACCGGGAAATCCCCGCGGAAGTACAGGTCAATTTACTATCTATGCGTATCTACCCTCGTATCAAATAGTAGAAACAACACTCACTAAGTAACCGGTACAAAGTCAACAGAGTAGATAACATTATAAATATTAATAAAGCCGATTGTACACAACACGAGACGCGTCAACATCGCGTACAAGGCAATAGTGTAGTGTTTTATCGCATTTACGACGCGTGTTGTGTAAAAGGGGCGCAAGTCAACGATTTTTTGGCCGATCTCGATTACAAAATGTACCTTAACACCTTAGTAATAGAGCACAATACATAAATAGGAAAGTCACGTGTATACACCGTATAATGTTCGTATAGGATTGTATAGATATTATCGAGCTATATAGCAAACGATTTTTTGCTACTGAAATATAATTATCAATAAAATTAATTTCACTGCGGATTCTATTTATAAGAGGACAGGTAGAATAGTTTATTGTTTATATAATTTAAATATAGAAACATAAATCAATTTTGAATTCACCATAAATCGGACGTCAAACCGATTTTTATATAATTGGAAGACCTCGACGGAGTTGGTAATATATAACTATATATTATTTATTATATAATTTTTGGAAAACATAAAATGGGGGTAGTCATAACATTAGAGGTAACATTGCAACTACAATAACGTATATATTAAATTTTGGATACAAAAACGGTAACTACAGTACAGTGCGGCGTTCAGTAGAAAAGCTAATTAAAAGTATATAATGAATATATAAAAGAAAGATAAATACTCATAAAGATCGGCCACAAGTCACGATAGTAAACACTTACAAACTATGCATGTAGAAGTCGTGGTTTGATTTCAGGAAGAATTATAAAGGAAGTAACTTTAACCCCTGAAATAGATTTCAAAAGACAATAGAAAACGTTTTCTAAAATGGAACTTTCCAGAAGATCTATTGGCAGACGTGGCAGTAGTTTTAAAAGAAAATAACAAGATGACGTTGGTGTTAAATCGATTAGTAACTCGATTAAAATTTCTAATAAATAATATTCTATTTACTGTAAAAACCATACATTGGAACAGTTCTATATAGGACCATATTATTTCAAATCAGACATAGCCTGTATTATGGTAAATAGCTAAATGGTATGGTATGGTATGGTATGGTATGGTAAATGGCTAAATAATAATAATAATAATAATAATAATATCTTAGGACAATTCCACACACGGC
>DWQT01005463.1:0-10290 GCA_018244895.1 Myscelus amystis hages | reverse complement strand
CGGCCGCGTCGCGCGCGGTCGCCGCGGCCACGGGCGGCGTGGTGGGCGCCGTGCGCGCGGCCGCGGCGCTGGCGCGCGACCACGACGCGCTCGACACGTCGGCGCTCACGCTCACGGCCACGCGCCGCCTCGAGATGGAGAGCAAGGTGCGCTCGCTGGAGCTGGAGAGCGCGCTGGAGGCCGAGCGCGCGCGTCTCGCCGCGCTGCGCAAGCGCCACTACCACCTGGCGCAGCTCGAGGAGGTGAGAGCGCCTCGCATCGCCCCATACATAATTATCCCTTCCTAATATTTATTACAAAGTTAACGATTTGACTATCATTGGTTTGCCTCGATAACGTGCCGTCGATCTAATCTTTACAGAATGGAAACATGACAAATGGAAAGGAATAATCCGAGCGAACCGACCGGCGCGCGACCGCCCGAATGATGACGAAAACAGAAATAAAGCTGTGACAATACGACCCTTTAAATCTGTTTCTTTCATATTCAAATGCAATTTAGTTTTGACGAATCATTCTAATGACGCATTTAATACGAGTTAATGTTCACATTATGTATGTGGGTTTTGTTATTGTTAAAAATTTAATTATTTTTGAGACACACTAAGATGGTAATGAAATTAAAATGTCAAATAAAAATTGTAACAAAAAACGAAATTGTTCTGATAGACATGATGTGTTGGAGTTTATAATTTAGTAAGATTGGTGTTAATACATTCTAGATTGGTATATCTACTAGCTCAATTATCTTAGTCTAATTATTAATGTAATGTGTGAAAATAGATTTTCCCGAAATATTTTGTCTGCTATTTCGATATTCGGTCTAAATGGAGGAATTGTTTTTATATGGCATAAAATATATTTTCCTTACCATAATGTATGAACATAATGTATGCAAGAGGAGGGGAGCGGGTTAACATTTAGAGTTGAAGTGACTGTAATACATCAAGATTAGAAATAATTAAACGGTGAAGTAGTATACTAAATCTGGATATCAACGTGTAGACTGCATGATTCATATGTATGTATTCATATGTGTAAGTGTGATTACTTGGCCATGTCAGGCTCGGAGGCCTATAAACTGTTTGGAAGTTGGCACACTCGAGGACAGTGAACCCCCACGTCTTTGTAAGCTTTAAGTGACGAGACTAGACAATCAAGGAGATTTTCGATTGTAATTTTGTATAAGTACCTATAGTGATTTTTTATATTCGTCAATCTTTTAGTATTATAACATATATTGTGATTAGTTTTTCTATTTCAGTACATTTTCCAGGTTTCTTATTGTTTTCATTAATGACAGTTCATTTGAGTGATCGTGCCCCACCACAGTCCAAAGAAATCAAAGTATCTATGTGCAAGGATTCTTTGGCACTTGTTAATAGGCAGAGCGATCAGAATTGAGTTGTTCTTTGCAAATCAACGACCGGTACAGCTAAATTGTTGTATTAAAAAAAAAATGTCAACATCATATTCTTTCATGTAACTTTGTTGAGTGCTTTGTACTAGAAATATAATTTTATGAGACAAATTTATTATTTAGTAACATTAATATTTTAAATTTGTACCTTGAACCTAAACATCACTAATTAAGTTATGTATCACTATGTATGTGTATTGATTAAGGAATATATTTTGGATATCAGCAAATATCTGTGAGTTTATTTGTAGTATTTATTATACATGTATTTGGAATTTACTAATAAAAACTAGAACAATGCTTGCGACGTTTTATTGTGAAATGTGGTGTTTATGTTATATTTCACTGTAACAGATCCATATTACCTATAGCTATGAGAGAAAAAAAACTAGAGTATACTTGAATGAAATAATATAAATGTAACAGAATTAAAAGGGTATAACCAAATGAAACAATGTTTTTACACATATTTCATACGTATATTATTACTGAACTAAGGACGCTAAGATAAAATTATCAGAAAAGCATGGCAACACGTTGGCTACATCCTTTGAACACTCACTATTACGTGCGACAGATTACAATAAAGCATTATTAAAATCAAAACATCGAATATTGATGATGTGGAATATGTTACCAAGTATATATCACAATACAAAAAATACACAATGGACATTGTTCACACACAATTCGAATGCAGTTATTATATTTGTGCAAAGTACACTTGTACGATATAAATCAATTACAAATTTGATGATATTTTCCCACCCGTCTCACGAAGATTGTACACTATTTTAAACAATCTGTAAATTTTCTTTCAGTACTCACTATTGGGAATGTTTATTTCTTATGTAAAAGTTATGTATATTAAAAAAAATGCAGAAACAAGCTTTAAGCTTACGATCCGGACGAACTCCAGTTCAAGTCAAGATATTTTAATGCAAACCTATAAACTAATTGAAAAGCTCAATGTGAACAGAAACATAGAATAATGTTTTGATCCCATACATTTACATGTAATACGGATGTTCAAATATGCAATTTATTATATATAGTACATACATTGAAGTAGTTAAGAGATAATTTCAAAAGAATGTATCAATGTAGATTGTGCTGTAATAAACTTGGTTTACAATGGGACATTTCATAAAATATGGTGTTTCTAAAAATATGCAGATTATTTGAACTATACTTATAGTACATAAAACGTTGTAAAGCTAAATATGTGCGTAAGAAGCCATAACCAACTGATATACAAAATCCTATACGATGGTAAAACCTTTCGAAAAATTTAGCACCACAAATTGGCTTCTCACTTCGAATACTGAAAATTTAATATGTAATCAACACAACCCAGATGCCGCTACCACCACAACAAATTCCTATTCAACCTTATTCATTCCCCTTTCTAAATACAAGTTAGCCTGAAAAGAGCCAAAAGACAACTTATAATAATTGAAACACATTTGAACAGTACTTGAAATAGTATGATAAAACATATTATTGCAGAATTATTTATCTGCATTTTGTATGTAACAGGAAACCAAGTGGTGAGTAATATTGTAAGAACACTATCGGGAGGTCAAAGACGAAATTAAGTACATACCATGTATTAATCAAATTATTTCGAAACATTTTATTTTTGTGCCTTTTTATTATGACTATTATTCAGAAACATATTTTCATATAAAAATTTCTATGCAGATATGCCACTTAATCTCATCCACACAATCGTCATGTAAACATCAATTATGCGATTGAGATAAAAAAATATTGAGTAAAGTAGTCGTTGATAGCTTTTAATGTGAATACATAAGTACCGTTAGCTCTTCCATTACACTGATGGTGACTAACACATCTCAGATCAATAAATTAGGCCGTTTTAAAAAGACAATATATATGTCTATGGTGTGACACGGAATACTTGCAAAAGATATTGAAAACTTAATAGTAGGTAACATCGCTGTTGTACTTCCTTGCTGTGTCAGGCCCTTACAGCGGGGGCTCATCCCACTTGTGGTGCTTCGCAGGAGTGAGATGGACGATACGCACGTGGACAGCCTGGTACTTCTCAAACTTGGGCGGGATCGGACAGAGCCTGTAAATCACTGCATCACCGGGCAGCGGAACATATTCTCCCTCAATACTGAAATTAAACAATTACATACATACATAACCGTCACGCCAGGTCCCTAATGGGGTAGGCAGAAAGCACCAAGTGCCAAATATCACTGTATACACAATTACAAATTCATAAAATACTAATCAATGGTGCTAATACTCCAAATATATAACAAAATGTATCAGCATTTAGCTCAAGAAACATTAACATTTATAACTTTTTATTTATTAATTTGTTGTATGAAGGTTGAGCATGTATGATGTCACATAAGCAGAGTTGACACCGCTGCCTATAGGCCCGGCTGGGTTGTATGCCTCATTAGCTTTATAATCTTGTGATCGAATAATAATAAGAATTACCATATAGGCGGATGCCCAGAAACACAAGTGGCTTAGCTTTAAAAATAGAAGAAAAAAAACCAAGGAAATTTTACCAAGAGTATTCATAGTACAATATAATGACAACTAAAGCTAAAAAAAACTTTCTAGTGCGAAAAATTATCATCGTGTGATTAGAACCAGTTTCAAGGTTTTGACGCATTGTATATTAATACTTTATAACATAACCACTGACTGACCTTGTCGTTGTCATTGCATTTTGTAAGAATATGTAAAAAAAATTGTTACCGAATGTATACTTACTCAGAGATATGCACAAAAATATCTTCGCCGCCTTTATCGGGCGTAACGAATCCGTGCCCCTTTTCCCGACAGAAAGATTTGATTTTGCCGTTCTCTAATGGGTTTCCGAGGGCCCGTTCGGATCTACAAATATCTCCATATTTAGAAAATAGTATTTAAATTCAGAAAGATCAAACGTTAATACACCAATTGTAATGTGAAAACTTACGTAGAAGCAGTTCGATTCCGACGGGTGATTATGGGGCTGGGTAATTGGAGATGTGCATTGTTTGTCTTGTTTGGAGAATCGTCATTATTAAATCCATAATCATTCGACATATTTCCAATTAATTGAAGAGAACGAAACGAAGACTGTGCCAAATGAGTGAAATAATGAGCAAGACGAAAGAAAACAAAATATTACAGAAAACCGTACCAAATGAGATGCAGGACGTACTATATAGGTATCTGTTACTGTTAATGTCAAATTGAAATCAAATACCAATGTCAGAGATGTAGCAGAAGAATAACAACCACTTGTTTCGGATTCCGATCTTTATGCCTAATTATTATAAGAAAATATATCATAGAATTAAATGATTAGTGTCAAAGTAGTAAGATACAGAAGAATTTAGTGTAATGAGATGAGAATAAAAGTACATACATTTACATTCTTATGAAAAACAAAGACATAATCACTCCGAACACTAAGCGGAACGGAACCTCACTATTTACTACATATTTCGATCAATTAGTTATCGCAACTGTTTTGATTGGAATTAAAAGAAGAACACAAGAGAGGTGTCAAGGGACACCCGGGTGGAATGAAGTTCGCTTTGATTAATTAGTGAAGGAATTGTAAGAAATTAAATAATTTCTACCAAAGTGTCGTGACAACTTTTCGTCTGCTTTTTTTCCGTCTGGCCTCCTTCGCAACGCGCGATAAAGAATTTCGTTCCAATATCAATGTTGTAGTAATTATAAAGAAACCACTTTAATTTTTTAAAGTTATTTTATTTGTTCACAAGAAATATTCCATTTAACTATCATCTGCTCATATCAAGCATTAATAGGTTATTATAATATATTACCAGTTATCAGAATATATTGACCATATTATGTTACATAAATCATACCTAATTTATTAGGGTTTATAACATATTATTTTGATAAAACATGTTATTTATTTTATTTACATATTATTCTCATTACAATCAAATCACTGCCATGTTTTTTTACTTGTAACTTATAAACATGGATTATATGATGCTACCAAACATTTTAAACGTTTTAAATTCTTTATAAGCCTATACGTGTACAGTTAGGGACGTGAAGACAAAAACAGCTTATTATGCATTTATAATTTCATTGAAATTATCTGGGCATAGTCTTTCTTCTTTGGGCAAAGGTACTTTAATTTGCGGTATCGGCAAGCCCTCCCAGTCGCCCTGCAAAAAATGTGGTCTATGAATTTTAATTCTACGTCGTTTGTCTATCATTGTAATATCAAATCATGCTTGCTTTATGTATTATTTTGGTTTTATATCATCTTAATGGTAAGTAAACACTACAGGCATGCCGCACACTATGGCGTGGCGTATGCGCAATGCCAATACAAAATGTTGAACACCAAAATATCCATTCAAATCCTTTACGTGATTTTTTTCTTCACGCGATAGAGAAAAAACATTTTCGTGTGAAACAGCCTTGCGGAAAACAATTAAAAAAATACCTCATTATTTATTGGCAATGAAAATAGATTTATACAAAAAACCTGTTCGGATACTGGTCGTCTACAGTTTTATTTATAATTATGTCTCACCTGAAATCTGTTCCCATCTGACTTATTGCATTGCATCGATATCGGCGACTCTGTGTAAAGTGCGTGTAGTGCGTGTGCCCTTAAAGGCGTCCATGGTTTTATTGACAAGTAATTCGCACGAGGCAACGAATCATACGATATGGACATATTATCCCACCTAGATTAAAAAGATGCAAAATTAAACTTTAATTTAGTAGATAATGAAGTCGGCAAGGCAGTTGTAAACGTTGGCGAGACCACTTAACTAACTTTTTGGAGAACTGGTCTGCAATAGCGACCGATCGCAACACCTGGCGCGATAGAGAGGAGGCTTTTGCCCAGCAGTGGGACACCACATAGGCTATTTATAGATATAGATACGAGTAGATAATGAAGATGACAGTTGTGAGACATTTTAATAATTCCACTCGCATTGTAAGCGGAGTTAGTACCAAACATTAGGATTAGAAAATAATAGTGTTTCAACATACTCACTCTCGTTCGAATTTGAAATAGTTTTCTAATGCGGCGTTAGACACGGCGCTTTTGCACACCTCCAATTCGGTCGCCGGGTAATAGTGCATGTAGTTGACGCACATTTCGTCCGTGATGGCGTGCCCGCCGATAGTCGCGTTGTGCTTTTCCATGGTATTGTAAATGCAGGTAGTTTCAAGATAATCGCCCTGCATGTAAAACCAACATTATAATAAACATCTATTTGGGCAAACGCGCTAAACACTAGACTACTTCATTGTCAATAAACATGGTAGCCAAATGCAAGTTTGAAACTATTAAAAGAAGCTTTGTTTTATCTCTAAATATACCCTACACAGCGTATAGTTGCGTGTATCAGTAATTATTTTGTCCGCTTCTGGGTATTATCTCTTACCGGCAGAATTTGAACAGGTCTGTGCAAAATACGGATTTCTTGAAAATGCGTGGAATAATGCAGGTCTTTATTTAAGATTGGCAGTTCGACACCTCGCCGCGAGTGTCGCGTCCACACCGCGACGCCAGTGAGGTGGGTGTGTAGCTGGCTGCCGAACACTATGATACCGTTTTCAGGTAGACCCTGAAAAAAAAACATGTTCTTACCAAGTACAATCGATTTTCGTATCTATAAATTTATGTTGCCAGTAACAAATAAGTTTGAGTTTCTACCTATTGAAATAGAAACGAAAAATAATAAAAGAAGTGAAAGAAGCTTATAATTTTTTATCTTAAATAGTATAGATTTTTTGTTACATAATTTACATGTCTCGTACCACTCCTGTGCATTGAGGTATGCAGTAGCCAGTGAGAGGGAAGGCCTCCTGGCCGCCCGGTATCGCCATCTTGTCAGTGTACTCGAGTCCCAGCTCCATAATGGCGGCGTCGTATTTACGTCTGTTCGCGGTGACGTGGAGAACGATGCCTGAACTGTCCACCCAATCTATAATACGCAAATATAACTAAGAGCAAATGTATACTTAAATATGTTATTCATCGTTTCTTTTGCTGTAGACATTTCTTTTTAACGTCCTGTTAGACAAGCGTTTGGCGGCTACCTTGACTGACAGTAAGCGAAGATGTACAATTCTTGCTTAAGAAATAATTATTCACTCTTATTTTGAAGAGAATCAGTTTGTACATGATTTTCAATACACCCTAATATCCTGAAAGGACGCCTGTGTCCAATATTACGCATATTAAGCTTACCGTTCTTCATCTCCGGATTATTGTAGTGCACTTCGAGCATCACGTATTTGTTAGCGTCGGGACCACCGAGTGGCAATCCGGCTTCTTCCGGATAGGCAAACGGAGGGGCGCCCATCGCCCACGCCGCTTTCACCTAAACATACGATTCTTGCAAATACCAAGACATCAAAATCCCCAATAAATTGTCGTAACATGACATTTAAAATGATAAAAACTAAAATATAAAAACGATTAATACCTTTGAACACAATTTAGTTATTTCTGGTCTTGTAGGTGAAAAGCAATTTCCCTCGTACAGAGGAATAATTTTGGTTGGCTCAGCGTCACAGTAAAACAACTCCATGTGATGAACGAGACCCTCATTGCCCACGGATATGGTCGATTCGAACTGTAATAAACAAAAGTGTGTGTGGCCTGTATGCGTGGAAAGGAACGAATTTATGTAGTTTCGGAATTGTAGCGGTTACCTTAACAATATGATGCACGGTGCGGGTAATGAAGTCTGGTAGTTTCGTCACCTTACACCAGTATGTAGTGTCGCTGTCGGGCACCTTCAGTTGTTTGTTCGTAAAACGCAATTGTTGTGCGTTATGTTGAACGATTGGCAGCGGAGTCAGCAGACGTACTCTGATGAAACCGCGGTCGTGTGCCGATGTGCAACTTATGCACAGACCCTTTGAAGAAAACAACTTATCGACGCCGCGAGCCCAAACAACGTGGATTGTACCGTCCTTTGGAAAAACAAATAGTTATTCGGTTTAAAATGTTAGAAGCGTTGTTATACAAATTGTTAATAAGAAGTAATTACCTCAATAACATAATCATATTTATCACAAGTGTCTAAATAACGGCTAAATGTTATACTGCGGCTCTTAGTATCCACGTGGAATGCTTCACAATCTTGTTTAAAATCGCGTATCAATCTTCCTTCGACGTCTGCATGTGTGTCCTGTAGAAATATAACAAATTAAAATCAGTCAAAGCATATTTTATGATTTTAAAATGAACCAAATTTCTTTATCCAATATCGTGAACTCTTTATCATTAGTCATTTTTATTTGGAAGGGTTTTTTACCTCATAATGATCACGGCCTTTATAATCCGTCCAGACGAGACAAATATCTGAATATTGCAAATCTCCTCTGTCAGAAAATCCAAGTGCGAACCAGTTAATAGCCGGTGCTTTCTCTGACAGTATTAATTGAAAATGTATTTTCTGAATCGAGTAATCGACTTGCCATTTGAGCAAAAGATCGCCATTCGGGTCCAAAACCGCTTCGCTTTGAGCTGTGTGATCATCTGTGGAGGCGCCAAAATTTAAATGATTCGAGTTGAAAGTGTACAAAGCATGGAAATGTTTTAATTACACTTTACTCACTTTGTTTTTGGGGGATGGAGAAAGAATAATTGCAGTATAGTAGTGACGTTAACACGGCCACGAAGCACTTTGCCCACATGGTTTTTAACTTTAGTACATGTTTACATGAAACTGCTGTGCTTGTGCTTAGTTCCCGGAGCCTAGTGTACTGCTCCACTCCAGGAACAGTAATGAACGATTCTATCCTCTAGCTACGTAGGAAATAAAGGAGTATTCCTATATCCACAGATAGATTTGTGAAGATATTAACGGCTAGAATGTACAGTCGCAGGCAAAACGCTTCCAAATAAACTCGAGCTGGTTATTAATATATTTTTGTTAGTCTATACATTTGTAAACATAAATAACTTCATAGTTAGTCTTATTACATTAGCTTAGCGGAAAATGCAGTTGTTTATTTATAAATATTTTCGATTTTTCTCTGGTTTTGAAAGACCGGAGAAAGTATGCAGAGGTAACTGCTAACCTATACTAGTTGGTGGCACTACAAGGAAAAGTAAAATACATTCAAACGGTGACTTTAATTTATATTAAATAACTGTACATATATATCTATATTGCGCAAATTTTAATGATAATATAAATAAAAAATATAAATATAAAAAACACTGTCTGTGTGACAGTACTAACATTATACCATTCAATATAAGAAATTTTCTATATAGCATCGAGTTAATGCGGGAATGTGAGTTGGGATGAGGCTGTACGCGCGGCATGTCGGCATGCGCTGCCTGACTTTATTAAATTCTTCCCGAATTAATTTATCGCCCGCAATTTGCTCGGCGAGGTGAGAGCTGCATCAATTATGTTCTAATCTTGGAAGCGTTTAATTTTATTTATTGTTGGAGAGATAGGAAGCGGTTCATTTTGGTAATTATTACTTCGTAATTTGAACATTATATAAATAGGATAACTTCTAACTGAATGCATACCTTGCTTTTATCTAGATATCACTACATTAAGGTGAATTTCTATCCATCTTTTCCTTCGTACGGGAAAGCTACAGTGTATATTTTTTCTACAATTGGTGTGTTTCAAGGGTGTGTTGGCCTGTTAATGTGGTGTGGTTGATACACCTGGTATTAACATATCGACGGTGGAAAGGAAAAAGTTACCAAGCGCCATGTTGCTAATTTTGCAACGGAGCTGTTTAAACATCTATTTTTTCTAAGATAAATCGTAGAAAATTGGTTATTAGAGGTATTTGAAAAAATTCAAGGATTGATTGATTTTTTCAAATACCTCTAATAG
>DWQT01005462.1:0-10290 GCA_018244895.1 Myscelus amystis hages | reverse complement strand
TAATATTAAATCTTTATTATTTTTTACTTTTTAGTTTCGAAGTCGGTTTTTCATAACGTAGTTATTTTTATTAATATTCACAATTTTGTTCATCAATACTAGCAGAAGTTCAAACGTGTAGGAGATTCTCCTCGCATAACTGAAGAATATGTCGTCGTGTTGAGTTGTTCAGATTGACTTTAAATTAGGTAAAATACAAATATGAATGAAGAGACATCTGGATTAAACGGTGCAATGACAGTATCTACTCAGCAAAATACTGTGCATTGTTTTCTGACTTTTTTATTGGTCCATTGGAGACAGGTTTCCTTTTATAGTGAGATTTTAAGCCATGGTCTCTCACGAAAAATGTCACACACTTCGGAAACCTTATATTTTTTTATAATTTTAAGGTGTTCGGATTTCCTTACGATGTTTTCCTTCACCGTTATAGTGAGTGGTATTTAAATTGCGTGCCAAGATTTGAACTCAGAAGTCTGTCAGGTTAAATCTCAAACCACTAGGCTATGACTGCTTGTACTAGACGGTAATACAGCAGTTGCTTCTATGAAATTCAAACGTAACTAGAAGACTACAACACAAGTGAAAGTGGAGCGGTGGAGAGGCGACCACGACTTGCTCGCACCCGAAATGGGGCAAAAAAGAAAAATATGTTGAAAACACGTTTGTGGGTTCCGTAGTTGATTTATGTTTTAATGTTTAGAATATTATATACAGTTTAGTATGACAACATAAAAATGTTTGTGACGTTTTGAATATGCTTTCATTGCAAGATAGCTTAGTGGTCTGAAATTCAGCCTCTCATTCCGGTCTGGGTTCGATCCTGGTATTTTTACGTGCGTTTTATAAATAAAATTTAAATATCACTTGCTATAACGGTGAAAGAAAATATGGTGAGGAAACCTGCACACATTAGAGATGTTATGAAGTGTGTAATATATTCTGAGGTGTACCAAACCGCACTTGGCCAGCGTGGTAGACTATATCTTAAATCCCGCTCACTATGACGGGAAACAAAGTTCAGCAGTGGACCACTGAAAGGGTGAAACAGCATTGCAATATGACGGGATAACGGGAACGCTAGTGAGCGTTTGCTGCTAGCGGCCGCACACCAAAGAGCTTGCTGATTAACAGCTTAACCGATCGCTCGCAATTTGCAGCCGAGCCAGTGTAACAAGCGCTTCGGGTTTTTTTCCAAAAAAAGTCTCTTTGCATTTTGTAGAATGTACATTTTTAATGTATATACATATCTTGTAGTAAGAGAATAAATGTTTCCTAGTCCAATTCATATTTTTCAGCTACCTTACCCTTTTACTGTTAAACTCTATTTTATTACCATTTTACTGTTAAACTCTATTTTATGTGTTCTTTGACAACATTTAAAATTGAATCTAATTTAACTAAAGATTCTGATAATCAGTCAATCAAAACAATAAATGACATATCAAGTTATCTATCTTATAGTCCACTTATTCACACCTTGTATTTAACTAGTTACCGATCTCCGAAACCAAAAGTCCGCCACAAAAAGTCTACGGTGACGACGTATTTCTCCCAGACGCCCAGTTATTTTATCAATTGTATCGTGTACGATTTAGGGTTGCCAGTTTTCAATGTCAATGTATTTTATAGTACATAAAATGTTGTAAGTCAAAGGTTACCTAAAGTTAAGGTTAACGCGCTGGTACTTTAACAAAATAAACACCTCCAGCATTTTTTTTTCTACAATTTTTTAACGGCATTAGTGACAGCCCTAACTGCGCTAGTAATAGTCACTATGTATTTTGAGAAATCTAAAATGTTACTCTCACTTAATCTAAGCTGGTGACCAGCCCGACATCTGTCGGTTAATTATTTTTAAAAACATTGGTTTGGTACCTAGGGGGCCTTATTCTATCTTGGCGCAAACATCCCCGCAACTATTGACCATAATTATTTAGTCGTATACTATCAATAGTTTCAACGATTCTACTATAATTGACGAATTATTTGACGAATTAGTGCTTATACGAGTAAGTATATCTAATTTACATAGATACACATTTTTATAAGGCTTTCCTTCATCTCGAATAATATATTTTTAAAGTATGCAATAGTTTCTGACTGATCCACAGAGGCACATACTGACAAAATATCCTTTCTCTCTTCGTAACGTTACCCTAAATAACTTTCAAAGTACTTTTGTTTTATCTATAGAAATAAAGTAAATAAAACGTATTAACAGCCATTTGATGAGCGGCAACGTGACTTGCAGGAATGCGGCGAGAGGTGCGGTTGTTTGTTTTGGTTTTAATTTGTTCGTAACAGATGCAATGAAACAACAGTATTCGAAGAAATCAATTATAGAAAGCAGTGTCATTAGGAATCCATACTAATACGAATATTACAAAGCCGAAAGTGTGTTTTTCATACTGGACCTCACATAATGAAGTTTTAAGGCTATGGTCTACAAGAACAAAAGGACAGGAAGACCGTAAAGGTTTGCTAAAATTTTGTTATTTGCTACAGGTGGGCTGTTTTCCATCGGGAAGGTGCTGAACTTCTTCCCCGTAGGAGGCGAGAGGGAGTGCCAGCCCTCTGGGTATACGGTGGCCAGAGCTGGCATTTGCCTCAATCCGTATGACTGCCGCCAAAGGGACGGTCGTGCCTCGGGCGACTGCGCGCACGGCTTAGGCGTATGCTGTGTATGTAAGTATAACTCTATATCATTATTCATTAGGTCTAATCTATTTGTTTATTCAGTTAAACAAACAAAGTGAACATTATCATAAACAAATATAATGAAAAATATTCACAAAGCGTATCTTAATAGATTGAAACCGCATATTATAATAGCATAGAACTACAAAAAATACATCTACATAAATGGAAAATTAGAAAGAGTTTGAAACGTACATTTTGCAAATGATAACAATCTAGACATTTACTGGAAGTTGTTAGCTGTTCTTGAATTTCGTGATACAATTAACGTGTCGTACTCCTGTCCCTTGAGAATTATTTGAGGTATCGAGACAGTCCTAAATGTAGATTCCGGCAAATTTTGAAGACCAGTGTAAACTGAGATTCGGTAAACTGAACTAAGTTAAACAGTCTGATATCTTTGAATTTACGTAGCGGTATATTCGAGTGATTTTCTCCTATTAGTACAGTAAAGGGAAAACCGTTCCTACGTATTCGACATCACAAATTTCCACAGGATTAATGTAATTATTTATCCTGTTTCTTTCTATTTACACGAACTCGCGTAACGGTAAGTGAGGTGGAGTATAAAGACGTATGGCGCTTGCCTAGAAATAGTCTGTTCACCCTTGTTTTGAATACTAAATTATACGTATCAGGGACGATAGAAATCGATAGGGGAGTCCTATACCTTATATAATATTTACATTACATTATATCATTTGACGTCAAAAGTCTACTCTAATTGGTCTCGCGCTGAACAAAGGCACAGGTGCTAGCTTCTGGTATTCATTAATAACTGTAATGCCAGATTGGCTTATTGTTCTAACTTTCAGTTTCATGTTAAAGTTTTTTAATTTAAAAGCATTGATAGCGTAGTTGCTTGAAATTCAGTTTTATAACTAGAATTTTAATATCACTTGCTATAACGGTGAAGTATAACATCGTGAGGAAACCAGCACTGCCATATTAAATATATCCACATAAGTATTTTATAGTATCACATACATGGTTAACACAGGCATTTTATTGAGTCATTTGCATTGAGAGAGCCTTATTTGGATTTATTATTATATAGACACTGTTGTTTTTCGTGGATTGCAATGTACGTTAGACTTTCGTTCCAATAATTGTCACAACCTCCCTAACAAAGGGCTGTATACCAAACATATACGAGACTGTTCGTAAGATTTACTTCGCTTTTGCGACCACACAATTCCGTTGGACATATTTGCGGCTAAACTTTTCGAATAATCTTATGTCTTGCGTAGCCTTTTGTTATTGTGGGAAGCAATTTAGGTCCATTCGATGGCAGTTTATATCGTAGTTTTTCATTATTATTATAACAGCAAGCAACGTCATTTACGGGGTAGGCGAAAACACCGAAAACAAAATATCTATTCTCACATTCATACGTACATAATATTTTGAAGACGCCTTCATCAGCGAGTATGTGACTTATTTGGTCAAGATGGGAAAGTCTAGTTCTGCCTCGGCACCTGTGTCAATCAACATTAAGATTTCATAACTATTAGTACCATTGACATTATGAAAAAATATATATAAACCAGTAATCGGTGAGTTGTGAGAATTGACATTAATTATATACAAACTAGATCGCTTCAAAGCAAGGCTCTTCACAAAATCTATCTTATAACTTCTGCGCTTCTTGAACGATGTGCTTCTCCAAACAGATGTGTATGTATAAAGAGAAAGGGTGAGAGAGAGAGAGAGAGAGATAGAGAGAGAGAGAGAGATAGAGAGAGAGAGAGAGAGAGAGAGAGAGAGAGAGAGAGAGAGAGAGAGAGAGAGAGAGAGAGAGAGAGAGAGAGAGATAGAGAGACATAATTATCCTGTCCTTGCAGCCTGGTTGATTGATAGTGGCTTTAATATAATAAAAACGAAGAGATCCAGTCGCACTTGATGCTCATTTATTCTGGAATGTTTGCTAATGTTGCAGGTGTTCGAAGGTCCAGTGTTCATGATCAAGCAGCCGCCAGCGTGCGACAGTGCGCTGTACTCCGCCCCTCCGGACGTGGAGCGCTTGCGGGCCTCGCTGGAGGACAAGCTGAAGAGCAAGGTTCAGAGGTGGCGGTCACACATGAAGACCATATGGAATAGGTGGATTCTTGGATCGTTGTGAATACTTTGATTGACTTTAGTACTATACCATCCATTACTTGCCAAAGTATAAAGGTATTCAGTTCTCAAATCACAAACCTGATTACCCAAACAATATTTGAATTCCACTAACTTCTCCCTACGACTTCGTTCAGCAGTTGTCTGGATAAAAAGCACTCTGTATCCTAATCCAGGTCCGGGTCTATCTGTAAGAGAAAATTCGTTCAAATCAAAACAGTATTTTCTGTGCGACTCTGCAACAAGCACCTGAAGAAAAATGTATATTTGTATGCAGTGTAAAGTAAAGCATTTTTGTCGTAATGAATCAGGTATTGTAGCGGGTTGTTGCGCGACATGCTGCCGCACTGGGAGCACTGGGCGAGCCGCCCCGCGGGGCCGCGCCCGGCGCCCGGCCCGCGACTCAAGCAGCTAATGCTCACTTACAAGGTACAGGCTTTTGTGGCCTTTTGTATGTCGGCAACTTTATATATAAGGACAATAGAATACAGTGGATTTACTTTTTAACTATTTAAAAGTTAATCACAGGGTACTCATTTAATAGACAGCATCCTTTTTGTATCAGTAAAACCAATAAATTATAATTAAGAGATAGCCTCATTATCCTATCGAAGTATTTTTCTACCTAATACATTAAATATTCCTTGTTTATTTCGATTAATATAGGTCATTATCCGTTCCTTCGAAGCGAAGAATGGGGTTAATAAATCATTTGATTTTGGAAAATCTACGTAGGTAGGTAGATGCATCTTACCTACGTTATTTCAAGCGGTTTTGGATGTACCTTTATTGTTCAGATTCAAATTGGCCCACAATATATTTAATTTCAAATCGGGCGACTCTCGTGTCTATCCACAAAACTCATCAGCTACAGGTAACTCTAGATGTTGCGTCCTGTTGTGTCCAGATGTTCGGGTTCCCGCTCAACGTGCCCTACGTCGGCGGCAAGGGCGTGGCGGCCAGCGTGCGGGCCGCCGGCGTGCACCTCAACGACGACCCCGCGGTGGAGTTCGGGCTGGCCGTCCAGCTGTACGCCTACCCTAACAACGTGCTCAGCGTCTGGGTCTTTCTGGCCAGCATTACTAGGATATAAGCGATGCAATGTTATTTCTTATTACACCATGTATACTTTCTTTTATATCTCAGTGGTCATACCCCAAGCATTTGCAGTAAATACGCCAGTAAAGTCGTGCATATTATAGAATCTTTTACTATTCCGTATACTTTCCTGGTTCATGCATTGTTAAGGCTTTTATTTTATATGCTTAAAGTTAGAATGCAGGTGACTTACCGAAGCGAGCAATCTCAAACAGAATTTTTCAGCAACTATCCATTATTATTCTTGCAGCAGAGTAATGTAATAATAGTGTATCGTCGAAGACAGATGGCATGGTATAGTATACAAGAAAGCGGACGGTGGAAAGACGGTTGGAAGGCAGCTAAACAAAATAACTTTCAGAAGAGCAATATAAAATTTTATTATTTAACCCATTCAGGATACTCATAGAACCGAATTAATCGAAATAAAAAATAGAGATTGTATGTCTTTTCGTTTTAATGCTAACAAAATAAAATTAACATTTATTCCATCGCAGTATAAAAATATACGTAAAAATAGAAAAAAAAGAGATGTTACAAGAGTTACGTGTTCGATAGCGTTCGCCGCCATCTTGGGAGCCCGACAAAATGGCGTCGCATCAAACATACACACGGGCGATATGCAGTCCCGCCTGGAACACTTCCTTACACTGTTATACATTTCAACGAATGGAAAAATTTCTTTCGTTCATCATCAACAGTACAAACATTGTATTACAATAATTCAAAATCACCGACTACCGTCAGGGTTGCCAGAGGCGTCGTACTCCAATCGTGCTCATCACTACACAATGCGCGTACGACTCGGGGAAAATTGACGTCACATTTACACCCTTCCACTACTGAAACATATTCGTTACATATTGTACATACATTCAACATAACAGATAACAGGTAACCTGCACGGAAATAATGCAATTTGTACGCTCAATATATACGTGACCCATCTGCTTAGTAATCGAGCAATCTAAATACTCCTACAATGATTTATTGCTGTATAAATATATATATAACAAGAAATTTATTGCTTATCGGTCTTCGTGAAGAAATATAAAATTTGTCATATAAATGCTTTAATAGTTCATAACAATAAATAACAGGCGCGCCGGCCACTATGCGGTTATATAATATTGATAGTTTTTAACATGTGCGTAGCGACGAGGCGGAATCTAATTATCGGACATTAGCGACAAGATAGCGTTCGAGCGATCAATTCTCGGGTAGTAACACAAAACGATTACACACAGACCTGCGTGGTCTCTGGCAACCCTGCTCGACTTCGAACCTAACCTCCTTAATGTACAAAATTGACACATCCTCGCACTAGTTTATTATCGAATTGTGGCGGCATAAGTGTTGCCATGTCGTACAACGACGGTGCTTGGGATATCTACTGCCATCTATAGTGTGAACGGGCGACGCGGGAAGCGCGTGGGCCGAAAGCGAAACTCACCGATCGGCACAATAAATCAATTTTGGGCTGCAAAACTTAAACAATAGTGTAAAAGCCTGTTCAACAATTGACATTGTCGATTCACAGAACAACTATCAATTCCAACTTCGTTATTATTTGTTTCGTTCGGGCCGGATGGAGTTCGGGGAGTCGTTGCGACGGTACGCCAATACGCGACCACATAATATAATCGATTCGATTGGCCCGTGCCCGATGCATTCTTGTGGAACGATCGCACCGTAGAGTGGTTTTAGCAGAAGTGGCGGCGCAGTGGCGAGTCGGACGAAGCCGAGAATGTTGCAGGGTAGAGAGAGAGAGAGAAGACTGGACCTCGGCCGACGGCGCTGCGGGTGTCGCTCGAGTGGATGTTGAGGCAGTGCGGCGGCGGCGGCGCCTAGCTGCCGGGGTCGTCGGGCTTCTGCTTGGAGCGCTTCAGCTGCTGCAGGTAGTGGCGCTGGATGGGCTTGTGCAGCGCCAGCTGGGCGAGCGCGTCCTCGATCGAGAACCACTGCCGCTTGCGTCCCATCAGCCGCGAGTCCTCCCACTCCGCCAGCTCCTGGGTCACGGTCATCACGTACACCTCCGTTCGATGTTTGTGCTCTCGATTCTGCAATGCAACGCAATTATGCTTTTCTTGATAAGACAACAAATAAAGAGGATGCTATTCCTACCCTAACATCTTACTGATACCTACTAATATTATAAATGCGAAAGTGTGCATGTTTGTATGTGTATGGTAATGAAATTCGGTATGAGGATGAAGGATATGAGGAACCTGGGAATGAAAATGGCAATCTACGCGGGCAACACCGCGGGGCTTAAATATCTAGCGTACTGTACTATGATCATGTATCCAAAGAGATGAAACCTAGAACAGTTCAAGACCAGTTTGAATGCCTCTTTCAAACGCGGTCCGTCCTCGCGCTTAGCACTTTGGCTTATCAGACAATGTGCTGGTTTCCTCGTGATGTTTTCCTTGTAACGATTGAAGTCTAAAACGTGTGTGTAAAGATTTGAACTCAACTCAAAGATTTGATCACATCAGCAGGTCTAGTGAATCGTCCCTAGATATTATTATTGTTATTATTATTAGACCGGAGCGAGCGCTGGGGCGATTGTTCAGGTCGTGCGCGCAGTTTAAATAGCGCTTTGAGAACAATACGCGGGATATTGTGTAGGATTTAGTCATCGTAGGATTACGCCGATCACGACCTCACAGGCATAAGCGATAGCCTTGGTGTTCACATTGAATTGCACAACACTTATTTCCTTAGATGTAGGGAGAGAGTATATCCGCTGACGACGGGGCAACTTAAAAAAATTACCGAATTATTGGGTCAGTCTGCGGTTGCAGAGTACAATTTTTTTTAATTTAAATTAACATTCATTTTGGACATAACTTTACTTCGGTTATTAAAATAAACGCAAAACCGCCAGTTCAATAACCGATAATTTTGTTTAGCAGTTTTAGGAATCTTGAAATCTTGTATTTATTCTAATTTGCTATTAATTTGGATTGCAATCTCCCACTCCAGGGCTGCTAGGTTCAAATACTAGCATACATCTCAACCATACAAAGTCGTGCCTTTTATAACATAAGCAGTTAAATATCGCTAGCGATGTCAGTGAAGAAAACCAAATTATAGGTGTATAGAATTTTTGGAGGTGTGTGAAATCTGCCGATCGGGATTTGGCCTGCGTGATAAACCTGACAACATTTCGTCATAAGAGGAGTTTTGTATCCACCTGTCAAACAATGAAAGGAAGGTAACAAAGAATTAAGGAACTTTCCAGTAATTCCACCAGAAGCAATCAACGTTATCGCCGATTCCATAATGGCAGCGGCGGACTCCATCAGGGCTCGGTCACGACATAATTAGCCAGCGATCGATCAGGTAATTAGGTATGACCGGAGTGTATTAAACGCCATTCCTCGCTTCAAATTAGAGAAACGTACTTTGTGCTCGGCACACAAATATCAACTCCAGGATAATCTACAGAGATACGGGAGATATGGGATACCAAGGACAATAATATTTCATGTCTTGTAACTATGTATTTTATCAGCTGGAAGTTTGTACTGGAGCAGTGATGTCCGAAGAATTATTCGGTGATTCACCGGTAAAAACAAATCGGCAAAAACGCCGAATTAAAATCGATTAAACTCCGGTTATATTTGATTCGCAAAAAACCGTTCGATGTATACAAATGTTAGCCCTGAACGGTAATCGAACCCACGACGTCCGGCTTAGCACTGTTTAGCCCCTACATTCATGGGAAACCAATGACGCGAGCAACAAAAACGGAATTCCACGAACTTGAACCGAGAACAATGATTA
Organism: Myscelus amystis hages; assembly: GCA_018244895.1. Taxonomy (NCBI): domain Eukaryota; kingdom Metazoa; phylum Arthropoda; class Insecta; order Lepidoptera; family Hesperiidae; genus Myscelus; species Myscelus amystis. The sequence continues at coordinate 582 of DWQT01005462.1, read as the reverse complement.
TTTATAATTTCTAACATTAAAACAGACCGGACATAGAGCGCTAAACGAAAACAACACCCATTTCAATGCGCAGTGTTTCGCTAAAATATTATTATGTTTGTCTAACACATGGCATAACAACTGCGCTACGTACAACAAACGGCGTACTGAGATATGGCAAACGTCCGTTTGTCGGCCGTTTTAAAACATTATCGTTAATGAGTTATTAATAAAACAGAACCCTTCGTCCACCTATTGTACGCCTGCCAATACGATTATCATGTGTAAACGGCGGTAACGTTTACGCGGCAATAACCATTACGTCCCACGCGACAATGTCTAGATTGGCGCGAAAGAGTTCGTTGGGAACAGTTTCTTTTCAACATTGACATTGAGTCAAGGTCGTTCGAATCGATCATCCGTGAACGTGAGATTCCGTGAAAGCACTCCGTCCGAGGACAGAGTACGACCTGTGGAGATACTAGTGTCCTACTGATGTTGTAAAGACACCTTTAATGGTACGTTTAGACTACGACACAAATTCTGACATAAATGTCAGACATTAATGTCTGTACTGTTTACACTTATACGGAATTTTCCACA
>DWQT01005461.1:0-10291 GCA_018244895.1 Myscelus amystis hages | reverse complement strand
GGCGAGCGGCGGGCGACGGGCGACGGGCGCGCCGCGCACGTGAGGGAGGAAGTGTCAAATAAAACAAACTTCATGTTCGATCGCTTTATATTGGAGCGCGGCGGCCGTTCCGCTCGCTGCGCGGACTTTGCTCCAGCGAGCCCCACACGCGTGCAGAGACACGACTGAATACTGACAAACAGGATACGAGCTCGCATTGTTTAACACAGCGTAATTTCTCATTGTAAGGCGTTGGACATATTGACAAAGAAAGACATTGTAAGGCGTTGGACATGTTATAACTAAATATACATACAGTTATGCGACGGGAGGACGGGAGGCCGAGCCGCCGCGCCGCCATTATATAAGCCGATATAAATCACACAGTTAAATACATTTATATAAATTGATATATTTAAGCAGTAGGTAGGCTACATGTCAGGTAAAGCAGAAAAAATACAGTTACAAATTTCAAGAGTCGATGCGATAGGTCGGGAGCAGCCGGCCGGCCCGCACTAATAAACTTCGACACTCTCCTGGTGGACGACGGTGTCCTGGCGGAACATCTCGATGTCGACCTGGCTGTCGGCCTGCAGCAGCTTGGCGCGCCCCTCCTGCACGCGTCACACGCACCATTACAGTTATCTCGACGACAAACCCAGTAAACCTTACAGAACTACGGCGACTTTAAAAAGGAATTGAAAATGTACTTGATAACAAAAAGCCTACCACTCTATAGCTGGACACTTAGACGAACAAATGTAAAAATTATTATAGCCCTATTACTCGTACATAAAAACGATGGTTATAAGAGGGCCGAGAGTATTTTTCCTCCCGCTTTTTTCTCTCGGTCCACATTGCACAAAAGCCGATGTAAACCCTCGGTGTACTAAAAATTTTGATATAAAATGTGCAATACCGGGTATCGAACAGACGGTTTTATGTAGAATATAAGTGTCGTACTAAAACTGTATGTTGACTTTATTAATATATACTTAATATATTAGTGCTGGTAAATAGTTTATAATTATAGCATTATCTCTCTTAGGTATTTGAACGCCGTAAAAGGTAAAATATGGATTGAACTGATAACATTGTAACATCTTTAAATGTACCCATATTTGTGCAAATAAACGTCTTTGTCTTTGTCTTTAAAAGTAAACTGAACGGCTGCAGTCGCTCGCGAGAGCACCGGCGGCCGGCGCTTTACACGAACGTGAACACCATCACAACGACGTACGTATACAACATTCTAGGAATGAGAATATAAGGCAATATAGGAGTAGGTACATGTAGGGCAACAAACGTGGACGGTTGCAAAGAGACCTAATGTCAACGTTACAGTAGCCGGGGTGCCGTGTACAGATATAGGTACATACGAGTAGATTTGGAATGTGAAGTTGAAATAAGGTCGGTGCGTCGCGCGCTACTCACTTTGGGATGCATGAGAATGAAGGGCAGTTCGGCGCTGAGCTCGCCTCCGAGGGCGCCCAAGAATAGCTTCACCTTAATGCTGTAGCTGACCACGATACCGAAGGCGTCGCGCTGCTCGGCGTCCAGCAGTCTGTCGGAGCCGTACGGTTAGTCGACGACGACATTGCGTCCCTATAAACCCCTTCGGAGGCCGTCGGAGGCCGACCGCGGAAGCCTGCGCTACAGCGGCGTACATCGCATTCCCACACGTACATGCGTCAATATAACGACCGATGCAAGAAAATACCTTAAGCTTAAGGACGCATCGACCTACGAGAACATGTAGACAGCCTGGAGACGCATTATATACAGGCCGTGCACCTGCCTCTCGGACACTTGTAGAGGAAAGAAGAATCCAACTTGTGTCCGAAGTCGAGCACTCTCTGGAGCGGGTCTCGGAATGGGGTAGGCTGAACTTAGTCCAGTCTAACCCTACGAAGACTCAAGTTTGCGCGTTTACCACTAAAAAAGCCCCATTTATCATAGCGCCTAAGTTCGAAGCTGGCATCTAAGAAACTGGGCATGCTTAACAGGGCCCGGCGGTACTTCACTGCGGGGCAACTACTGATACTCTACAAAGCGCAGGTAAGACCCCACACGGAGTACTGCTCGCATCTATGGGCGGGTGCACCGCAGTATCAGCTTGCTCCATTTGACTCTGTACAAAAGCGCGCAGTGCGGGTTGTCAACGACCCACGGATCACCGACCGGCTAGAGCACCTAAAACTGCGGAGGGACTTAGGCTCTCTCTGCGTGTTCTACCGGCCCTACAATGGTGATTGCTCCGAAGACCTGTTTGATCTGGTGCCAGTGTCGCCTTTCCACCATCGCACCACTCGCCAAAGAATGAGGTTCCATCCACATCAACTGGACTCGTGGCGATCCTCCACAGTTCGGTTCACACGGTCGTTTTTACCGCGCACGTGTAAGATGTGGAATGAACTTCCTTCGAGGCTTTCTCGGAAGCCTTATGATATGGGGCTCTTCAAGAAAGGCGCAAAAAGAGCACTCCTCCAAAGCCGGCAACGCACTGGCGACTTCTCGCGACGGCGACGGAGGCCACTTACCATCGGGTGGCCCGTCTGCCTATTTGCTGGGCTAGAAAAATATTTAAAAAAAAATGTTACATTATGACAATATGTACTTACAACATTTATGGTTTTAAGTCCAATAAATAAAAGAAATAACAACAATATCAAAACCCCAAACATAAGATGAGTACCTACAGTAATGTTGATTAGTCATAGGTACTCGTACAACGGTGAAAAATTAAAGGGGAAATTAGTCCGAAAAATACATACAGACCTAAGGGAAAGAAGTGTCTTCTTTCGTCGGATAAGTTGACATGAATGTACAGAGGTTTTGTTTTATATGATTCTTCATCATACAACAATAAAATTCTACGTCCCTATTACTCGCATACAATCTTAATTCAAATTTGCATTTTTTTTGTCCAATTTCTGTAATGTTTCAAAACAAACTCACAGAGTCGTGGAGGCGAGCGAGGCGTCCGTGCTCTTCAGCTGGCCGTCCAGCGCAATGCCGCGGCGGTCGCGCAGGCTGTCCAGGGAGGGCCGCAGCTGCATTATCTTCTGCATGCTGCCGCCCGGCTGCAGCGGGCAGCCGTCCCTGCGCATCGTGCGGTCCCGCGATTACCTAGAGCGCCGGCCGAGGCCTCCTCCCGTAAACACCCGAAGAACCAATGTCACGGCTCGTTTTAGGCCACTCGCCTCTCGGGCTGACAATTTAATCGATGCAATCTTCAACTCCGTTCGACATCGTCACTTTTGTCGATCGGGGTGAAGAGGAATAGAGTGTCTTCCGAGCATCGCTACATCTTTTTGTATTTGAAAATTTCCAAACAAACGTAGTCGACGATATAACGCTTAAAGCCCGCGCAGTAAAATGTCGCGGCGCCAATCGTATATGGACTCACTCGGAGTCGAGCGAGGCGATGACGTTGCGGTACTGGCCGTTCTGGAAGAGCATCACGTCGACGGACTGCAGGACGCTGGCGCGCAGCTTCTTCACCACCTTGTTGCTGTTGTTGCGCACGCAGATGTTCACGGCCACCGTCTCGCCGTGCATGTACAACTGCAATAAATCAGCGTTGCTCAGAACGTAGCTCCCATCGACGTTCGCATTCGACCGGCGCCCGCGGCCTGGCGGCCGTCGCTCCGGTTCATCCCAAAGAACGTCTCGGTCGTACCTGTTTATCGAGGGTGAGCTCGAGCTCGAGCTGTCCCGGGGACAACGTGAAGTCCTTGCGCACCACGGTGCAGGGCTGCGGGCCGGGCTTGTCCGGCGCGTACTGGATCTTGCGGATGCCGAGCGCTATCGTGCTCCTGTCGCAAGGCCGTACCGAATGTGACACGAGTGACGGAATCACCGCGAGGACGCTAGCGTCTCACTGGCCACATTAGGGAAAATAGGTGGCCATTCCGCACCATTCGTGCGTTAGTGTATGTTTTTGCTTAGCCTTTCTATATAAAAACCGATTTAGCATATTCAGCATAAACGTGTAAAGTTACACCTACATACACGACCGTCAACCGATCATCAGACGGCCTCGTTATCGTCAAGAGTGGCACCTGCGATGGGAGCGGTCTATCTCGGAGTCGCCCACGAACAGCTTGACGTAGTAGTGCACGCCGCAGGGCTCGCCCTCGTCCTCCAGCCCCGGCTGCAGCGTGACGGAGCCCGGCGCGCCGCCCGGCACCGTCAGCCGGAACGGAATGGCGTGCTCGCCCAGTTTCTTCATCAGACGCTCCTGTCGTGCGACATTCCAAATGCTCAACATTATTTCCCAACTTAACGAATGAAACGGTGAATTGAATGCAACGTATTTAACGATTTCCTAAAGAATATATCGGTTCTTGCAGTTTTATTACGGTTCGGCTGTTTTTACACCCTTCACCCTTTTACACACTTCAATGGACGGTTATTGTAGAGATAGTAGATTAAATTGCGGCTTCGATTACTTCAAATGGAACGGTAAATAGGTAAGTGATAATACGACGTTCGAGTATGTGATTAATGATTGTTTTATTGCAACTGAGGCAAGAGATATGCAATGCATTCTTGCTCTTTACATAAATGAGATTCGCTACATGCTAAATATTCTTGAAGTCTAAAATGATAAACTGTAGTAATGTGAAGTACAAGTACATAAAAGCTAAAGATGGTAGTATGAGGCGATAGCGAGGCCTCGTATCTCAATAACTCTTCGGCGATGAAGTGTTAGCGCCCGGCGTGGCCGCGCGCCCGCCCGCCGCCGCGCGTCGCAGCTGACCCTCCGCCCTCAACATTCCGCTTTATATTATTCAAAAATCTTTCCTCGGGAAATTAACATTTTCATTTGTGTAAAAAATATGGAATAACAAACGCGGTGATAAATGTTTTATACATTACGACTTCCTTTTGAAACATTAATGGTTTCCTGGACGCAGGTAGCTAGCGAATTCAATAAATTGAAAAAAAAACAAATTAATAATCCCGCTTGTAGAAAATTTTTCCTAGCGAACTTTTTTATAAGTAAGTTTCATTCTGTTCGTATTTCAATAAGTGCTCCTGTGCTTGAACAAATTTGAAGATTTTTTTTTATTTATTTTTTGTTTTTTATTTTATTGGGAAACAAACAATTGCAATGGTACATACAGAAAAACACAACACTAATACATTTATCAATAAAGTTTCCACTGGTAAAATTTAACAGAAAAGAGAAGTAAGGAGCAAACAGTTCGGAGCAAGAAAATACAGTAAAAGTAGATGAAAAAGGTTTAAAAAAAAAAAGTTTATTTAGTTTATATCCCGTTACTTCACTTATTATGACTAACAACATAACTTGACAGGCGAAATCAGGTAGAATTTACCACCCTTTCATAAGCGCGGTCATGATTAGGAATTAACGAATTAACGTCTTCAAATCTACAGAAAAAGCGCGATTGTGATCTTACAATAAAGGTATTCAGTCACTGTGACGAAAACAGAAAAATGCTTCCTTTTTTATTTAACCTCAATATCTGTGGAAAATTAAAAACCACTCGCAACCTGAATAAAAATAAAAATAAACCTGCGTACCGCACAAATGTCCCTATTAATATTCCCTGAGGTCTGATGCCAGCCAATGTGAATCGGTAAGCGTGGTACACTATGGCTTTAAGCTCACTCACTATGAAAGATACGTTTCCAGCAGTGGAACAATGGAAGGCTCATAACCCTTGTTGTGTTGAAAAGTTGAATGTTGAAACGTTATGGTTATACAGTGACGCGTTTCCACGGGAATAAGCGTATTCTAAGCATTTCTTAGTGAATTTCTTTGCCTGTTCTACTTTTAACAATCTTTATAACTATTAGACATGGTCTCGACCCGGTTTCTAATATTCATTGTAGAATAATTCAAATATGGAGTTGGCTGGAATTGGACGTTGGTTGGTTTGGATGGTTGGAAGAGAATAATACTGTTTTCCGACCCTGAGATGTGAATTTCGGGACTTCGTTGCTATCCCCGGGAACCCTAATAAACTGGATGTTAACATTCTTAAGAGATGACACGTGTATGGTCACATGATGTCGCTTTTATTTTTAATCCAGAACCCGTTAGGGGGCGAACGCACCGATTGCGTGTACAGACATCACCATAAAAAATATGCAAACGACTCAGCGTTCGCGACTCTTTATGTAAACAAAACAAAACAAAACTAAAATTAACGCACACAGCGTACACAAGAATTGTTTAATTGTAATCAAACTTGGAAATCTTTTTTTTATTCATGATAAAAAAAAGAGCGTTAACACGTTTTCGGCAACAAAAGCGAGTAATTCTTAGAATTTGTCAAATGCTGGGTTACCCATTGATCATTTAATCCTTATAGCATTGCTTATTCAAGCCCCATCCATATTGTATGAAATCCCAGCCAGGAGCCATGTAGCCAGGAGTATGAAAACTCAGCACGCTACCACTGCTTATCTTTAGTACTTTATCGTTACTTAATTTCCATTGGTTACATGAGGTGCGGGTGTATATTACCGTACTTCGCTAACACAAACATTGCCAAAATCTCACACAGTTGGCTAGAGTTTGATGTTTTAAATAAGGAATGCATTTTTAACTAATAATAATAAGAGATGACATCTCAAAAATGTGTATAAAACGGTGTAATGGCGATTAATGTATTCCTTTTAAACTCATTAAAAGTTGTAATCACGTCTTGTTTAACTGAAATAAATAAAACAAAAAAGAATCTCAATTATCCGGTTAAAATTATTCGGCTTTAAAACCATTTTTGTGATGAGAACGAAAATAATAATGACACAATAAGGAAACTATAATATTACGAGGATGGAAGTAGGTACACGGAATAATTGTATTTTAATGTTTGTTTACACCTTTGTAACTTGATGCAACGGTCTTCGCCCTGAGCATTATGCATCCTTGTTTTTGTGCTTTAATAAACTTTTTATATAGCACACAAACACACATACACAGCAACGATATTACAACATTCACACTAAATCTTTACCATTATTCGATATATCATTTCGATTCGCGTGCAGATTTTTTGTGCAAACAGACACTGTGACATTTGCTAATATTTAAATATAATTTAAATTCTCTAACATCAATACAAATTTATTCATCTATCAGAAAATATGTGGCGAATATATATTATTTAAAAACTGAACGTTATAAGGATAGGTAAACGAGAAATTTAACAAACATAACCCACTTGTAAAATTAAAAAAAATGCTGTTAGTTGTGAAAAAAATGATGTTGTTTTTAATCTGTGAAAAATATTAATATAAAAATAAAAAAAGACTTACTGATTACAGCAAATAAATACTGATTTATTCGCGTTCCATTCTGCCACATAAATTTTGAAATCAAATAGTTCATTTTATATATTTAACCCACAAGCGCGTCACGTGCCACAATGTTGCTCCCGACACTGCAGCGTCTTCTATCTGACTGACTTGGCGGGAGATGGCCGCTGAGATCGTGAAACCCATTCGGCTGTTCGCAGTGTAACGCATTCTTTTTTACCAAACAAACGATAGCACTTCCCATTACGAAAAAAATGCGCGCGACAATGCCTTTTTTGATACGGAATTACGCCGTTTGTTCGTTTGACTAAATTGTGGGTATTGATCGGTTTTTTATTTTTACGCAGATCGCTAAGTGCTTCCCTATATAATGTTATTATTTTCGCGCTGCACTCATCAAAGACTGCTTATAAACAAGATGTTAATGTATTATAATAAACGAACTGTCCTTCAAAGTTCGTGCACTCCAATTATATTGTAGTTAACAGTTAAAATTCAAGTTCAAATCAAAACACTAAATATGTTATTCGTCAAGGATTCGTTAAACGTACGCATTATTTGTTATCGTACCCTTTGTTTCGTAAAAACGTGATATCGTGCCTATTCAAATGTATAATTAAATTTTCTCCTTTCGTTTACGAAATTTGCGATTGTGTAACGTAAGTGAATTGTCTGGCTATAAATGTTGGGTTTTAAACAAAGCAACCGAGTGGGTTTTTTATTTTATGATCGATTTAACTTTCCGTTAATGTGAAAATTTGTTATATTTCTTAGATGTACTAAGCATTGTACTACGTGATGTTTACTACTTTCATCACCATCATCATCATCAGCAGTACCACCGTCTTACATGTATTTTTATCATCTACAGATATCGCTTAACCATTCAGTGATTTTTTTATATCACCAAAACCAGACACGAAACGAATTTATCGATACGGCAATGTGAGGCAATTTGCGATCGTCCTCGTTGAACCGACGTTCTAGAATATTGCGCTGCTGTCCGCCGCGCGGCCAGTAATATGTCAAACGCATTCATTAGCATTGGCCTGTTGATAAACATTGGTGATCAACCGGTTTGCTGTATTTTATTGTTTCGAATTTTTTTAACGTTTTTCTACTCTATTTCTGTTTAGAGCGAATTCATTTGAATGTCTCGAATAAAATGTATTACAGTTTTGTCTATAAATTGTCCTATTATAATATTCGTATTGATTTTCTCACGTGTCTAGCATACCTAGAGATATTTTTGTTTACTCATCTGATTGAGACTGGCCATTTACACATTTTGAACTTAGCTAATCAGGTACAAATTTAAAAATCGAATTTTCTTTACGATGTTTTTTTAGGACAGATCATAGTCAACCACCAGTGTTGTATGAAGCCAATTAGACGCTTATACCATTATGCCCAGCAGTGGACCCTTTAAAGGCTGTTAGACGGATAGATAACGGGAATTCTTATCAATTAAAACCAATCAACGTGGTACAAGGATTTACTATCTGTGCCAATTAAAGGTAAGTAAATACGGTTTAGTCTGCTAGTTCATTTAATTTAATTTGTTTTGCAAATTTAAAGGAGGGTAAAGAAGCAATATCATTTATTTGAACATAAGGCCAATATAAAATCGAAATTGCAAGGTGGATTAATTATTTTAAACTTATGACATTTAACTGGTATTAACATAACTGCGAGATTTACTCGAAAAATATAAAACAATTTTTCATAACAATATTTACGTAATCATTTCAAAATCCAAAATCATATGTAGAATAATAAGACGGAGTCAGGTATGCGAATAAAGAAGCAATATTTGGACTTAATTCATTTATTTTACTCTCCAAGTAACTTAATACACAATGAAAGTCGCAACTTATAGTTAAAAGTCGCTTACGATTCGGTTTAATCATTGTATATTCAAACACAGCTTCCATAATTTCATCAAACTATAAATAAAAAATAATTGCATTATTTCATGAAAATCCATTATTGTCCAAAACTTACTTGTTACCTTACTTGCCTTGTCGATACATTACTCGTGCATTAGTGGCGCCCTCTTTTCCTGTCTACCGTCTTTTGGCAAGAAACAAATGTAAAGTTCAATGCTTTTTAAAATTAATATGACTGGCCTCGTGGTCGAGCGGTTAGTGACCCTGACTGTGAAACCGGAGGTCGTGGGTTCGACTCCCATCCAGGACAAACATTTGTGTGATGAGCACATTTGTTAGTTCTGTGTCTGGTCGTAATAAAAATATCTATATAAGTATTATATAATATGTATCAGTTGTCTGGTTACCATAACATAGGCATTTAATTGCCTACTTTGGAATCAGATAGCCGTGTGTGGGAAAAAAATTTATCATTTCTAAGTCCTTTACATCAAATTACTTTACCATTCAGGGTCTTATTATTAGCCATTAGCTAGTACACAAAGTTTCAACATAATATAATGATCGGGTGAACCGAACCTTAAGTGGACTAGCAACACTAAATTATTGTACGGATTGACCCTTATTTTTATATACACACTTTTATCCCTATATTATGTTTTGCTCTGTGTTTGGAGACTCCAGCAATAGCTTTTTAGTTTTATAATACAAATCAACAAGTATTAACAATATGGAAATATAAACATAATTTGTGATTATTTAAATATAAATTATCCTTATTCACTTCATATGGCGGCATTGAGATACAAAGTATCAGCAATGGCCTGCGTTGTAGACAAAATGTATGAAAGTCACCTTATTATTTGAGCCTTTTTATAAGCGGCTTAGGCATAGGTTTAGAGAATTTCATAGACAATATCCATCTAATATAATGTGCACTCAACATCAAAAATGTTGTGCCAAAATTTTCCTAAGACCTGAGAAATAAAAATAAAATATTAAACTTTATGTAGCATCGTTAAGGCCGGTTCAGACTACGACACTATACAGCGTACACTCAGTGTATACATCGAATGTCTCTGTGTGAACACGAGTGTCTGTAATTGGTAAATTTATTGTGACACAAT
>DWQT01005460.1:0-10292 GCA_018244895.1 Myscelus amystis hages | reverse complement strand
TGTTAAACGTGACGGAAACTTGTCAACTACACTAAACACTTGAACGCAACGTGTTCACACAGCGGTTGATGCGACAACAAATATTGTGTCACAATAAATTTACCAATTACAGACACTCGTTCATACAGAGACATTCGAGGTATACACTGAGTGTACGGTGTATAGTATAGTGTCGTAGTCTGAACCGGCCTTAAGACATAGAACGAACAAAACCGACCTTTTCGAACAGCGGCCTGTACAGTTTCTCGTATTTGCACTCGAGCGCGTGGACCTCCGAGTAGAACTTGGCCTCGATGTCGACGAATTCCTTCTGAAGCGTGCGCAGCGCACGGATGCGTCTGCGCACGTTAGGCGGCAGAGACGCCATCGCCTCCGCGTGGATGCGATTTGTGATCGCCGCCAACATCTCGTTACGGGTGATGCCGCTGTGGGGACACGGAAATTGGTTAAATCAATACGGTTTAAGTAATACGAGAACATACACAGCCTGTAAGTAAATTTGGTTTCCAACTTTAATCGCAACCAAATTGCATATTATTAGATGCACTAATCTCAAACAACCACCTCTGTATAAATTGTCATGTTACATAAAAGGAACAAGAGCAAATTTTTAACCTTTGTCACAAATATTCGTGACTCAAGTGCTACTGTATGGAACTTCAAACAATACGGTTTCCATGACAACAACATTAACAGTCTTTACACGCTATAACATCATTTTGATGAACCAAATAGAAATGAAGTCACAATCTGTTACATTTTCTACCAAGTCTGTTCGTTAAATAGTCGGAATGTCTGTCTTAATTCAATGAAGCGCGCGAGTTTTTTAATCGCGTCTTTATTACAGTTTTATGATTACACAACATAATTCTGGGTTATTTAAAGAAATTACTTGTACGAATCTTCTATTAATAGCGATAGTTACAGAGGATGGGGGAGAAAAATATATCCATGAACCATTACTTCGAAATATTCGGCTTTGGAATCCCCGGATCGAAAGGAGGTTAGGAAGAAATTTCGATACGAGGATCGATCCTTAGGTTATAAACCTTGCAACAAGCGCGTTTCATGGCAACTGCGAATGCAATATAGCTCGACGTTATGTCTCGCAGTATTGAATAAGTGCTTGAATTAAGAGGGAAGCGTGCTTAGATATCATGCTTCGACCCGCCTCGCGATAAAACTGAAGTAGGTAGCTCCAATTTAAAAATATTACGAGCGCGAGTTGCGGTAGACACGCGTACAGTTGATGCCGTTAAGACTTTTTTCGGCTTGACCAACGGCGCACGGAATGCATCTGAATAGACGTCCGAAAAATACTGCGGCAACGGGAGTAGCCAATAGCTATTGCGCAGTTAAACCGGCGAAGCAAATAATTGTACGATAGAAAGTTTCGTTTCATATCTGCTGGCGCGTTTTCCAGTGAAATTTGTTTAACGTTTATTACGTTTATACGGTACGCCTAGTAATTATACTATTATATCATTTTTGTATTCTAAAACTCATGGATTTAAAGTAATTTTTTTTTATCAATGATAACGATTAGCGAGGGAAAGAAATGCTATTGTCATTAAAAAAATATATTTCAGCACAATTCGTTCCGAGGAACGTTTCGAACGCGCTAGCGAACGAGCTTTGCTCGGGCGGGAGGGAACCGCTTAATCATCATCAAGGACTAGCTTTTTATTGGTCTTATTGCACCGCATCTTGTACTGATCATAACCACAACATTTATATGAGAGCAATCTATGAAAATTTTATTATATAAGCACATCCAAAGTCTGAAAACGTTATCAGATAGCGATATTTATACTACGCTTTTAGACACGTGTTTGATATTGAATTCTCAATCTCAAAACATACCGATCCTACGCATTTTTGCGTAGTGAGTATTCTCTGAACGCGTATATACCAAAATATACGCGAATACATACTCCAAAATGCATAAGCGCCAACGCGAACTGCACCGTTAGTCCGATAACTGTACGTATATACCAATTATATACCTGCATTCACCCAATATGTTGCCAAGCGGTAGATGGTCACGGACGGTTAGCTACAAAAAGTTCAAGACATCCAGTCTATAAGCACGAACGGCCAATGTTAGCAAGTAGAGCGTGAAATGAGTCACGGGTTCAATGACCCATAATCACGGCGGCACGTATATCGGCCGTCTATAATTCTTACTGCTTCAGCGCCTTCACGTAATGCGCAGTAGCGGAGTTTCAAAATGCACTTGCAATATGCAATGGTTCACACCAGATTCTGCTACAATCTGCTCTTTTGATATTGAAATTATTTATTGTCATATCTAGTACCCATAGAGCGGACAGAGACAATAGATATCCATCAACTATGGTGCAAATGTCTCCCACTCGCCATTCATATGTTTATCAAATGTGTCACTCTATTATAGGTACTCTTGACCTTGTATTTTGTTTCCAGCATGTTACCCAAGGTCAAGGACATAAACTTGATAAATCAACTAACTATATTACAGAGTTTTTGTTGGGACATCTATAGATAATAGTTATGGTACGTTCAGACTACGACACAAATTCTCACATAAATGTCTGTGCTATTTACACTTATACGGAATTTTCCACATGAAACTCATTTTATGCATTAAAACGCGATGCAGTGTATATGAATATGTCAAACGTGACAGAAACTTGTCAACTACACTAGAAACTTGAACGTAACGTGTTCACACAGCGGTTGATGCGACACTAAATATTGTGTGACAATAAATTTACCAATTACAGACATTTGTGTTCACACAGATACATTCGATATATACACTGAGTGTACGGTGGTCTAGGAAAGCTATTCACTTACACAGAGTTTTTAGAAAAAATAGCCAATGGAATAACAATCACTCTGGAAAACACTCTCTTGTGTTTATAAAATATATATCTTTTCAATAGGATATAGTCATGAGTATAGATAGTAATAATCATTTTATATAAGTGGTCTATATACATGTATGTGTGATTGATTAGCATTAAAGCCCAAAAATTATATTTAATAGACTTATAACCAAACTAACAATCCACGAGCAACCAGAATGGGGATGAGAGTCAGTTGTAAAAATATCCATTAATTTAATTATTGTTAGCCCGGTAAAAGAATGTCCTTGTAATCCTTTATGTACCATATTTTATATTATTAAAGGAACTAAGAATTGAATTAACATTTTAATGCACAAATACAGTATTGGGGACATTATTGTATATTGAAGTTATTATTTTCCTAATTAAATTAAACAATGATACATGAGAATTGCAATTTGTACTCATTTGGTGAGGTATAATTTTTTTTATTTTTTCTGTCTAATTTGCTAATTTTATGAAGGAAAATAATTCCTATTTATCTTTTAAATATCGAGATAATTAATTTGAGGTTACCGCACTCTACCATGTGGATTCGCCCCTTACGACACATGAACCAATTTCTTAAACTGTTGAAATTTTTTCAGGCACGTGTTACATATATTTCAGCAACAGCCATAAACAGAGTTGGGGCGGTGTGTTTCTTTCATGTTTAAGTACCTACTTCAAATGGATAAATAAATACCTCATAGTGAGATGTTGAGCCAATTCGCCTCCACCGATTACTTCCTCCTCCTCTCCTGATTCCACCTCCGATGTAGCATCGCCAGCTCGCTCAACAGTACCCATAACGAACTACAACAAAGAAACAGTTTACTTGACCGCATTCGCGCCACGTTGGTTTCGCCTACCGGCTTCGAAATAAAACTCGACAGATACGAACATATAAACACAATGTTAAGAAAAACACTTTAACACTTGAAAACGGTTTCAAATCAAAACTATTTCACTTATTTCACTATCATTTTTTCTAAAACATAATGCGCAGTACGTTAAAGACCTTTTCGGTTGCCGACCACATGGTCACTAATTTTAGCAGCGTATTTAAGCATTTAAAGCTCATTATCAGCGATACAATTATTCTAAAACTATTTAAATAAGATATACAATGTTTTTAATTACCAATTATTACTATATTTTACGAAATATATAAAATCTTAGACATACCTTTCAGCCGACAAGAATTGTATGAAAAGAAAGATGGCGGCGAATTACTAAGTCGGCAAGCGAATGAATAAGATTTTATGGCGCGGCGATGCGCAAACTGGCAGCAGGTTTTCCGGGGTTTTTAAATTGCCACAGAAAAAAATTATTTACGCCTTCTTTATTTTATTTTATTTTAGGGTATTGTTATTAAGTGTAAAATAATGTCACTTTATTTTTCTATATTACCTAATATATTATGTAATTTAAACTTGAAAATATCTTCAAACTACTTAACATTAAGATTATTGCCAGACATGGCTCAATGAAGTTAGATTAAACGATTATAAAAAGATTAAAAGATTCAGTACATTAATCGTGACTGAAAAAAGTTTATTGACAATGACATGACAATGAATTGAAAATGACATAGTTGTCATTTAAAAATTGTTTTTATTTAAGGTCATCAATGTATTAAATATTCTTCTTGCAATATTATTCGTTTAAGAGAAGCTTGTTATTCTACATATTGTATTTTTACAGTAAATTTGTTTTAAATTCCTTACATGTACACAATAGGTATAAGTCCGGAACGAAGAAATTCACACGAGGACCAGGGTTACAGACATAACTCTAATTGCTGGCAAGTTGAAGTCGCAATGGGCTGGCCACATTTGCCGTAGAGCCGACAATCGCTGGAGCAAATGGCTTCTAGAGTGGAGACCACGTCTAGGCAAACGTAGCGTAGGGCGGCCTACTGCTAGGTGGCGCGACGATCTGCGCAAGGCAGCGGGAAGAAACAGAATGAGAAGGGCCGAAGATCGGCCTCAGTGGCACGCCTTGGGAGAGACCTATGTCCAGCAGTGGACTGATGTTAGCTGTTGAGACATGTCTGGCCCCCTTTAATATTGAAAACGTCGTGATATTGGCCCACAACATTATTATGATTTAAACAGTTAATGTTGTTGATGTTCTTGTACCACCGAAGATTCTTATTATAATTATTAATTTCAATGTTTAGGTAAATGTAATGAGGTCAGTTCAAATGAGCAGCAACGATATTACATGTACTCAATCACTTCTTGACTTATCGCCTGTTATCAAAATAGGACTACACTGATATAGCAAGGCATTGCCAGCAAACGATTTTATATATTCATGTTACATATTCCTAAAATATTTAATTTTATCACTTACAACATTTTTTATCTAGACCGAGTTACAATTACAATACGTGCGACGAATGTAACAGTAAGTTGACAAATGTCATTGTCATACACAGGCGCACAGATGCGAAACGTATCGAAAAGTTTTACGTATTTTGAAGTTGAAATTTAAATTAAAACGAGTGTTTGAGTGAGATGCATTGGAAAATTGCAATTGTAATTGAAAATTGAATCCATGATAATGCCACCGACCGTACAAAACAGCGAAGCGGACCGTGAGAAGCGTCCGCAAAGAACGGGAGAGAGGAGGTTAGTTTTTGTTTATGTCATGCATTCACAACAACATTACATGGCCCTAACAAACTTTGATTGTGTTTCAGATCGGAATTGGTGACTCGAGTGAAATACTGCAATACGCTGCCTGATATTCCTTTCGATTTGAAGTTTATTACGTATCCGTTTCCATCGACACGTTTCATTCAGTATAATCCAACGTCTTTAGAGAAGAATTATCGTTATGAAGTTTTGACAGAGCATGATTTGGGTGTGCATATAGATCTGATCAATCGAGATATATATCAGGGTGACGGTAACGCTCTGTTGGACGCGGCGGACGAGAAATTGCTCGAAGATGACGTTCTCACACCTCAAGATTCGAAACGTTCGCGCCATCACGCGAAAAATGTGTCGTGGCTGCGTCGCTCCGAGTATATCTCAACCGAACAAACGAGATTCCAGCCCCAGACTATGGAAAAGGTCCATTTTTTTTATTTTATTTCTTATATACTTTATATACCTTACTGTTATAGTTTTTTAGCTGTCGTAACATTCAGGGGCAGCTCTAACTCGTGTAGCGCCCGTGTGCAATGAAACTGACGCCCGCTTCTGTCTGCTGGCTAGCTGCGTCTGTCAAATCATTGTTGTACCATGATGGTCCAAGACTATGGTCTTAGCTGTGTCAGGGAGTGCCGCTGCGCACCCTGAGACAGGGTGCCCGTGTGCATTGCACACCCTTCACTATAGGTTAAGACGCCCCTGGTAACATTTTTCTTATTTAGAATTGAGTGGGCTGTGTGTTAAGTTATCTCTAAGATTAATTGTGATTAAATTTTTATTATTCAATAGCTTCTTGATGTACTCACCACAAGGAATATTGTTTTCGCTATTGTTGTATACAATCATAAATGGGTACATTTGCTTAAACTTACAGAGTCTTGTGGTTCTCACCGGTATCACCTTGTATGTTTTAATCGGTGTTGTTTGTATCTTAAAAGGCACACCAAAGCCATTTTTTTACTCAGTTGCTATGTGTAATTGTGTAATGCTGTTAATGTCAGTTATACAAAGAATGCTGTTTGTGTGCAAATTATATAGAATTGAAAGCATGTATGTGATCGATATAATTGCATTACAGGTTGAAGCCAAGGTTGGTTACAATGTTAAGAAGATATTCAGCGAGGAGACACTATATATGGACAGAGAGAGTCAGATCAAGGCTATTGAGAAGACGTTTGAGGACAACAAGAAACCAATTGAGAAACACTACAGTAAACCGGGAGTGACCCCGGTGGAAGTCATGTCGGTGTTTCCAGATTTCGATATGTGGAAGTATCCGTGCGCTCAGGTCATATTCGACACGGATCCTGCGCCGGCCGATAAGAATATTGCCGGACAGATTGAAGCCATGTCTCAAGCTATGATTCGGTAAGTGGTGTAGACCTTTGTTTGTTTTTCCACCATGTTTGTAAAAATATCCCAAGAGACAGACACGTAAAGTAGTGATCCAGTAATTTTATGCCGTTATTGTCTTTTTCCTTCACTTTGTCAATATCTAGTTGGGCCTTTTCCTAAGATTTCAAGCTCTAAGCCATTACACCTATGCTGTTTATAGGTTGTTTTAATAATGGGAACGAGATTTATTGGATGTATTGAAATTATTTGTGTCTTAGCACCAAGCTATAAACAAATCTAATTATACAACAACCTTTATTCCTCAATTGCAGTGGTGTGATGGATGAAAGCGGAGAACAGTTTGTAGCCTACTGTCTGCCCACCGAGGAAACCATTCAGAAGCGACGTCGCGATATTACGGAGAGCATACCTTACTTGGACGGCGACACTTACGAGTATAAGATGGCGAGGGAATACAATTGGAACGTCAAGAGTAAAGCTTCTAAGGGCTACGAGGAGAACTATTTCTTGGTAAGAGACCACTTCTATAGATAATGTCAAGGTTATTTTACATATAGGTTTTATAGCAGTGAATATGTGTCCAGGACAACTGGAATATGACAGCATATCATGGGAATACATTTATATTACTGCTTCTATAAAATATTGACGGTCATGATCATGAGCTGTGTAAGTAGTGTGTGGTCCGTTTTGGAAGGGAGAGCCTCAAGGCCCCAATAGGCCAATAGGAGCACCAGTGCTCGCTTTATTACGATTTGTGAGTTAATAACCATAAACTTAGTAGTAATTATCAAATAATTTGAGACTCACATATAATATTGCATGAATTATTTTAAAATAAGAACTAGTTTTGCTTTCATAACTTATTTTAAGTGAAGTATGTTTGGATTGTAGGTCATCAGAAACCACTGCGTGTATTACAATGAGTTGGAAACGCGGGTGCGGTTGTCCAAACGGCGCGCGCGCGCCGGCGCCGCCGCCCAAGCCCTCACTCGCCTGGTGGTCACTCACCGGCCGCTCAGTGCTGCTGAGCACAGGATGCTGAGGCTACGAGAGAAGCAGCTGGAACCTGCACAGGTGACAATTTTATCTATATATATAAGTACTAGCTGTCCCCGCAAACATTGCTTTGCTATATAAATGATTTTGCCGTTGTCGCTGTTTTAATTATTTTTTATTGCTGCTCCTCTCCTATTCATCTTAGCGTGATGTTATATAGCCTATAGCCTTCCTCGATAAATGAGCTATGTAAAACTGAAAGAATTTCGCAAATCGGACCAATTTTCCTGTGATTAGCGCGTTCAAACAATCAAACAAACTCTTCAGCTTTATATTATAAAATATAGATATAGATATACCTCTTGGTAGATCTCCGGAATGGATTCGTTGTCGTTCAACCACGCGTCGAACAGTTCCACGGCCTGCCTGGTCACATTCTCGTTGCCCCATTCCACGCCGGACGTGAGGAGGGCGCCACTGAGCCATCTGAAATAATATACACAGTTGGGTAGTTCGAAAAAACTTCGACCCTTTTATTGATCCACTGGACTGAATCTCGTCTCATGTTGAGTGGGATTTAGGCCATAGTCTCCTCTTCTCTCATATGAGAAGGATTAAGGTTATAGTGGACCACGCTGGCCAATTACGGGTTTTGTACCTCCACACGCCTCGGAAAATATTATACATTTTACAACATGTCTGAGGCGAATGTAAGTTGCTTTTTTCTAATGTACAGAGAGCATCTAATAGGTCTTTAGCAGATTACAATCTCACAAACTGCTCGGCCGATTGTAATGAAACTCGGTATAGAGATAGTTTGAAGACTGAGAATGAACGTAGGATACTTTTATCCGGAAAATCCTGCGGATTCAAGTCTTTGGAGGTGAGGATACAAAAGACATCTTCCTCACAGCTGGTCTTCGCTAAGCGTGGAGCTCTCGATCTGGCTGGTGCTGTACACCTCGACCGCTGGATGCAGGGTGCTCAGGAGTTCGTTTAGGTGTGGAGCTGAGGAAGACACGCTGAGCAGTTCCTTCCACCAGGACAGGTGGTTTAGCACCACCCTCCACGGCGCCCAGTGGCGCTCCGTGCTGAGACGTGCTGGGGACGATATTAAGCTATTTTAGTGTTGCCAATAAACCAAATTTTAAAAAGCAGCATTTGAAGATGGAAACACTGACAAGTAAGTTTCAATAGTGGCAATAGTGAACTTAGTATGCGGACGTCCTGTCATGTTATGTCAGATATATACAGGAGAGGTATCCAACCGAATTAATCACAGAGCAACGTGTTTACATTAATAAATACGAATTTTGTACAATTTCACGTGAAATTAGAGGATTTGGGCCGAAGAACCGTCAGTCACGTCACCTAAGCAGAACTTTAGATGTGGTTTATAATATGTCCTTCTAATATCCCAACGATAGTTATTCTCACCGGCGGCGGCGATGGCGCGGCTGGCGGGCAGGCGGCCGGCGCGGCTCAGGACGAAGGCGTCGTCCAGCAGCAGCGCCCGCTCGGCCGGAGCGCCCGAGTCGTATAACGCGGCGGCGCGGCGCGCGGCGGCCTCCGCGCTCTGCGGGCGGCGGGCGCGGGGGGAGAGGGCGGGGGGAAGAGCGGGCAGCGGGGGGAGGTAATGACGCTTTTATTGAGCTAAGTTTATTTTTGTATTATAAAGGAATTGACGGCAATGTCTGAAGTATTAGAGGGATTTTTTATAAAGAGAAATGAAATAGATTTGTTTGCAATACCATGACAAAGACAAGAGTCTAAAATAACAATAGTAAAACTAGTGAAAGGGTAATCATACACAAATATGACCGCTATTTAAACGGCTTTACAATGATATTTAAAATAAACACTGAGCTATGAATATGATAGTGAGATTCATATCGAAAACGGGTACGAAATCGCAATAGATGTGGGTATTTTGATAACTGGATACTTTACCTCCCCAACGCTCCGGTCCTGAGGCGCAACCCGGTACAAGCCCCGGGCTCCAACATTGTATCTCACCCATTTATGTTTCCCCAGATCCGGTATCACCACTGTTGGGCAAATATTTTAACATGAGATGATATAAAAATGCTGTGACAATTCCACATACACCTCAAACGCGAATTAGGCTACCAAAACGCTTGTGTATGTAACTGGCCCTTCTTTCACCCTCCTTCGCTCTCTTCTCCCCTTTCCTATCCCTCTCTCTCTCTCTCTCTCTCTCCTTTGCGTTATCGGAGCACTGTATGCGTGGTAGAACCCTTTGTGGTTCGACTCCGGCGGCACCACCGCCACACCTATATCAGCCTTATAACAGCAGTGTTAAACGCCGCTGTGTTCTGGTTTGAAGGGTGTGGTAAGGGAGACATACTTTTTCGAGGCATTCCAACTTAGTCCTCAGGGG
>DWQT01005459.1:0-10293 GCA_018244895.1 Myscelus amystis hages | reverse complement strand
TCGAAAGATACATAATAATATGTCTGGTTAAAGTAACATTAAAACCCGAAACAATGGCGCGTACCTCACAAATACTTGTCCTGAGCTGGAGTCCACCCTCGTCTCAGCAATTACGATCACGCCCCTCTCGAACAACACGCCAAAGTCGCCAATCGAAGCCAGCCGATCGCTGTGCGCGACTGTACCCGCAGTCGATATTAGAAAGCGAGTTGGCGCCAGCCCGGGCGCTTCCACTTTAAACTTAATTATACCGATCGGAGAATAACAATCTATATCTATATATAATAACATTGAATCGTACTGTTCTGTTTGTTCGTTGTTTTTCAGTAAACAAAACTGTTCTTAATGGCTACGATAATGTAGCAAATGTCTGTCTGTAAATGAGTAACTTACTAGCAGGTGTCAAGACCCCTTCGCTTTGTCGTTTTACTATGATAATCATTCTGTTACATATTGCTAATGCTACTTAGTTGCAATTCTATTATGCTAAAAGCAGACTATGCTAGCAAAGAGATTCTCGAACACTAAAATTGATGGTACCTTGGTAACGTAGGGCAATGTCGTGATTTATTGAAGGGTTCATGTCAATACACGATACAGGGAAGACTTAGTGTGAGATTGAGAAGAATATCTCCGTCTTAATGACCGAGGAGCTTTGAAAGAAGACTTCACCATAAGATGAAAAAGTGCATTCTTCTTTTTCTTTAATAATACGGAGAAACGACTATTTGTCTTATACTATATATATTTTAATTTATTTATTAATTGACTAAAATATATATGCAAATACAATTTTTTTATTCATTATAAGTTAGATACATAAGTTTGGCATAAGCAGATATAAATAGACGACCTATTGAGGCTTAAAGTCTTATCTACGACTTTTCTTCATACTCGTATTTTTAACTAACCAATTAAGAGTAACAGTCCCATGTCCACCTTACTTTGCTGGTTACAGGCTGTGGTTACTTCTGTCTGCTGTTTTTCATGCGGTATTGGTATGTGGAATAAACTTCCATCTGAGGCTTTCCCGGAGCGCTATGACATGGGGCCCTTCAAGATAGGCGTGAAAAGAGCGTATCAACAAAACCGGCAAGGCATGGGTGACTCCTCTTTCCAGATATCCATAGGCGACGGTGACCACTATCTGTGGTGGTGGTGGTCTGTCTGCTTTTTTGATAGGTTAATTTTATAAAAAAATACCGTATGAAGCGAGTGCAGCCGCGGTATGATATAATGGCGCATATGAAAGTTGCCAGTGTATTTGTCTCGCTAGTTTGGAGACAGCGGTTATTGATTAGCCGTTGTGTAATATCGCCGACGTGGCGAGCAGTGGCTGATGGCTGGCGACGCTGCGTATGAACACTATGACATGTGAGCGAAGGTGACACTGAATAGATGTGCCCAGGTATAGGTATACACATTTCATATATTACCAACCTTTGGTGTTACCAATAGAAGGAAATTGAAAACTACAATAAGTATGTTAAAAAAATCGTACTTCCTTGACTTGGTTGACTTTACACCAGTGTGCAAACAGTACTATAAAAGTAAGTGTGTTTTTGACTCTGATCTCCTCTCGTAGTTAGAGGGTTAGAAGCGTTAGTGCACCATACTAGCCAAGTGTGGACTAAGTATGTACTCGTATATGTATATATCTCTATTTACATCAAGCATTGAATTGCCATATTTGAAATCATATAGACTTGTGTGGAATTGTCCTAATTATTTTTATTATATTAATTAGGAGTTGGTGTGTATAATATAATTGCTTCAGTATAACACCAAGACCACATGTGAAACCGAAGTCATAAAAATACTGCCACAAATCATCATGCCACAATCTAATGATGAATCAGTCGCCCTTTGCCATTTATCACACATACACTAATACATAAGTAATGAGCTGGTGTAGCTGTGACGGACGGACAGACAGACAAGCCGATTGACGGACGGACGCCGTCAAAACAACACGTCGAAAGTCGTTTTATCTTGTAATGTTCCGATTCAGTACCAACGTTAATTTCAACTGTTCGCAATACGCGAGCCATGTTTCTCATTATATGATTAACTTTTAATTAGTTAGCGATTAATGCTACGTTATTACGAAATAACAAACACATATGTATTTAGAAATGCAGTCAAATCAGTGAAGAGCATGTATGTATATTTATGTTCTGAATGGAATAGGTAGAGAAGAAAGAAAACGGTTATTCGTGACGTCAACTTCAGCACAAATACAGTAATTGTAAACATTTGAATTGTATATAAAAATAACAAAAAGTACAAGATTTTATTGAAACAATATGAGAGCACAAAATCATGCAGGTAAAATATATTCGTATAAATTATACTTGTGCAAACTTGGCGAGGGCGTTACTGTGCCCCCAGATACGATATTCTCTACGGCTATCCTATAATTCCCTTATAACCTTTAATTACCGGGCTTAAAATTATATAACTATATTTAAACATTAATATAACTGAAGAGTAAATGCAAGCAGTAACGCCTGACCGCAGGACTGACGGACGGACGGTCGGTCGACGGTTGGAGAAGGGATATCAATAACACACTAATTGACTTTAGCTTCCTCTGGCATTCGTTTACTAATAAATTATTATATAGATTTGATTTTGATTGTAACGATGAAGGAAAACATCGAGAGGAAATGCACACTATAGAGATATTATAGTTTGAGCACCACTGTCTACTGTTGTACCCTTTAAACTAGGTACATGAGAAATGATGACAATCTGGACGAACCTGATTTCTGACGGGGAGCTAGGGGTTCCCTTCCCAAGCAGAATAAATATTAACGCTATGTGCTTATTTGACTGTGTCTCGGTGAAAAATTATGTACTTAAAAATATATATAAGGCGTTTGTTTATCTACTCTCCGATTACCGAAAAACAGGCTCTGCGGAATTTTGTGATTAGTTGGTCGTGTGTACAATGGGCTTAAGATATTATTATTATCTTTTAACACGCTTAATTCAAAACAAGATCAAATCCCCCAACACATGTTGAAAGCGATAAAAAATCTACTTTATCATCGGTTCGGCCCAGCGCTCCATGTAGGCCGGGTCAACGGCCGGGATGCTGCGATTAACCACGCCCTGATAAGGTTTCTGTATTAGTTAGGTATATAATTTGATAACACGTTAAGGCGAGTTACGTTTTAAAACACCTTTAGTTCAAAAGTATATTTTTTGTTCTAGTTTTTCGCTCATTGGTCGAAATACCTCCATAATTAATAATGAAAAATTGAGGTTCTTTTTATTTCCTTTGCAACTAATAAGCAAGCAATATCGAACCCACAACCCCACTTCAAATGATTAACTTGGCAGTGGTTTTACATTTTGTAATTTCACTCGTGTATCCGTATAATTGTAAAAGAAAGCTGTTTCGCAATGTTTTTTACACGAACCTCTGGGCTAGCGGCGCATTCGTCGCGGCTCATTGGGCCCAGCGGCCGGCCGGCTAACGCGGGATGACGTAACGCCGCTAATGGCGTTATCTGGTCAGCTTTAGTCATGACGATTGCGAATTAGACACGATAAGTCAAGCGAAGAACAAAAACATGTTTTTTAATATAAGCTTGTTCATTACTTACATCTTAGTACGCACCAATTGCAACCAACGCCTTTCGGACTAATCAAGTGGACGTTAAATGTACACCAAATATCAAATGAAATACCAGCAAATTAGTATTTAAAAACAATTAGTTGACATCTACATAAAAGTACTTCATAAGGTCTGTAATAGACATATTTAGCAGTTAATTTTAGACATTTTTGTTATAAATATCCTGATTTTACAGCCGGCGCAAAACAAAAAATCATGTTTTATCCGGGACATAAACAGCCGTCCTCGGGCTTGGCAGGCGTCACAACACACGCACTAATCACTCAACCAGTGGCTCCGAATATGACCTACGAAGACTAAACCTAGGTACATGAAATAAAAATAGTATATAAAGTGTCTGTTATTAAATGCGTATTTATATAATACTAGAGGTCGCCAAGTGGCCGAAATTCGACCATAATAAATTTGTATAAGCGAGCGGTATTTCACATAGTGTTTTTTATATTAAACGGGGCAAATAAAACTTTTCGATTTGACATTCAGACATGACATGACATTATGTGTGTGTGTCAAATGCACGGTAGTGTGTGTAATGTTTTATTTATTGATTTAATGCACTTTTTAAGCAATGTTTTTGAAAAATATTAGCGTTCTGCACTTCTCCTACATATAAACGATAAGTGTGCCAAATTTTATGCTCCTGCCTCCGCGTAATTTTCGTAAAAATGGGTCCAAAGTTTTTGCATCACGTATTAATATTTAGATTGATGACCTGCAGCGTAGGTTGCAAATTCAAGTTCGAAATTAGTGAAACGATCATACATTTTGATAGAATTTGTTCTGTTGAGATTTTATTTTACACCTTGGAGTCTGCTGCGAACTAAAATATTTAAGTCATATTTAGTGACAAGAAAATTAAGAACCTCGGCACTAAACTAACATAACTAGTAATCATAACATTAGCAATTACAATAATAAATAATCATTGCCACTTGAACTAACATTACATACAATATTTCCGCATTCCGTTGAATAACCCTTCAATAAGGGTACAATGATAGTCCATTACGGTAATACACCGGCCGCTGCCAAAAATTACATTCGTTTGTTGGGAAGAATGACGGTATTGATATTATATTCTTATGTAACATGGATAATATATTACAGAACTGTTGATCTCGCTGGTAACTAAAGATGTTATAGATATGCAGATAAAAGGGTTTATTGCAACCTAAATCTTTAAGAGTACCTAAGCATATAACCATTATTTTCATCCATTATTGTCAC
The DNA here is from genome assembly GCA_018244895.1 of Myscelus amystis hages. Taxonomy (NCBI): domain Eukaryota; kingdom Metazoa; phylum Arthropoda; class Insecta; order Lepidoptera; family Hesperiidae; genus Myscelus; species Myscelus amystis. The sequence goes on along the minus strand of DWQT01005459.1, from coordinate 5,420 downwards.
ATCTATTTCCCGCAGAGGCAGGCAGAGAGTGCAAGTTATCTTACACAGTCCAAATTTTCATCCGTTCCAAAATAATCATATCACCCTATCGATATTTAAAGCTCGTTTACATCAAAGCCATTTCTTTCCATCAAATCGTTTTTATCAAACTAATCGGTAAAACCTGAGCCTGCCTACATGTTACGCAGTTTGTAACTAAAGACATGGTTTATAGAAAGCCAAACAAAGATAATCCATTAGCGAAGCGTGTCCTCGCCGCGGGGAGTCCACGACTGACGGGTCTAGTGAGTTACGGAATGACTGCTCGACAGATGTATGTAGGTTCGACTCCCATTTTAATTTAAATGTGTGTTAATATAAAATATTTATTAGGTTTGATTTTCATTCAAGACAAACTTTAAATCAAAGTCTATATAAGGCTGCCTCGACAAAAATATAGCGCATACAGACGCATACATAACCGTCACTCCAGGTCCTAAACAGGGTAGGCAGAAAGCACTGAGTGACAAATATCTGTCCCTACAAACTTGCCGAGCTTCATCCACATTCATCACTCTCTTCATGCACACGCCGGTTTCGGAGACTCTTGACTCTGACTGTCTGACCTATTGGATCGAGATAGGACAGTCTTGGTCTCCCTCGGATATAGACACAATTTCCTTAATAAACAACATAAATTTTATATTACATAAACAGCACCATTTACCAAATTAAAAACCCACGTAAATCGTGAGCAGACTGACGCGTACGGTGGTTAATTATTGTCTCATATCCATTAAGAATATTGTCACATGGCAACACAATGCTATAATTTGTTGTGAATTACTGAAAGTAGCGCGTGTACCGTTTAATGGTTATGAGAATGTATTCGTCGCATGCAACGGCTCGTCCTGAGGATTGAGTTATGAAATGGTTGGGGGAGGTTTGATGTTTTAAAATAGTACAACGTGCTACTGATCCAGTGGTGCAGTGGCTATGGGGACTGACGCTGACTATTGAAATATAGGCTGCAAGTTCGATTTCCAATTCAAGACATACTGGTATATGGGTGCGTTGAAATGATTTGTTTCGTATCTGGATATAATTGTGAAAATATGTAGATAAGTCGTATATATGTACATAAGTGTATAATAGATTTGAATATTACAGCAAAATCTCGAGCTAATTAGGTATTAGATAAGCTATGATATTGACAAAACATGTGTTATTTTTATTACTATTACATCGCCACACTGTCGCCCCCAACCGGGTAGCTAGAACTCCGAGTGGCATTCACAGTTTTGCACCTATAATGTTCATGTTGTCGCGGAAATTCAAATATTTCCTAAGCTCACTACCCTCTCGATTAAAACGCAACAGCTCATGCAGCAGTAAAAAGGTCAATAGCTCAACATAATTCAGTTGCTGACGTGTCGCGAATGGAAGGCGGCAACTCACATTATTCATTCAGAAAAACACAATATCTCCTGACGTAATACGAATTTATGAGGGAATCGCTACCGAACGTGAAATGTACGTATAAATGTATTTTCGTGCGCTCCCGACTTTCCATTTGCACGATTCGAAATAATAAAAAAAATCTTAATATGTCGACAGATTTTTTTTAACGTATACTTTTGTCGGCCTTATTCGTTATTGTTGAATGAATTTGTTTACATTTACATTAGTACTGTTAATATATTTTATGATTGCATTAAATATTATTATTTTCGAGTAACGATCAAACCCTCGATATGTTCCGCTGGTTATCAAGGTATGTCGTGTTTTCAAAGATTAAGTTATATAAAGGTGTAGAAAAATATTGTAACGAACACAAAGTATGAAGTTTTTGTTATGTCGTTGACATTAAATACCAATAAGAACATGAATTAGACCAGAAACTTACACTCGCGAGTTGAAAGTTGAAATAAGTTATGTTTTACAAAGTAGCGACCTAAATCTAAACCCCGCTCACTACAAGAGGAGGCCCGGCCCAGCAGTGACCACTACAGGGGTGAAACAAGTAGCGACCTACATATTATGTATATTTGTCGTTCGCAACAATTTAAAACGGAACAAATACCAGCACAAAATAGATCGTGTCCCTCCGAATTCATTTCCCCAGCCGCCTCTCGCCCTGGAAAAGGGATGCGATCAAATCGTAATAAAACATTGAAAACGCGACGATGTGGACATATTAAAAAATTTATTCCGTTAATGGGTCATCTAATATTCCGCTCGGGGACGAGCGGCTGAAAAATAAAATTCCTCTCACGAACGCACGGACGACACAACCGTTCATTTTGTAATTATATTCGGGCCTTTATCACACCAGAATACTCTCTTAATTACGCACCCCTTTTTTTAAATCTCCATTATAATTTTTATTTACGAGCGCGGCGTAGTTAATGAACTCGTGAGCACGGCTAACATATCGTGTATTGTAGAGCTCTTTGACCCAGGTTTGGGTGCCTCTGTTATTATTATATTATTTCAGCACTATATAGTTTCAGCACAGGCAACCCATAATGACTTTTTCAATAACACAACACTATGTTGTAGATGATAAGACTGAAGACGTTTCCAGAATGTTCCAGAAAAAAAAACGCTATTCCTAAGATCGGTATTTCTATGACTTAATATACAGTATGTCAGTGTGCCTGCCGACCCCGAAAACGTTCAACGCGAGTGTAACAAGATGTTTATCTTGGCAGCGTTTGTTATCAAATATAATCATTGCAGCGGACGAGCCAAAGTAAACCCTGAACCGGCAATAATTATTTATTCATAACGTTGTTTTGCTGCGGACTTCCAAACCTAAACATGGCGAACCTTGGCCGGTCAAAATAACGAAATTCAACCGATAAATAAGATATCGACGTTATTTAGGTATAGTTAAGTTTCTCGGGCGCGCGCTCATTAGTCTTGAGACAGGGAAGCGCCGGGCTCCGGTCCCGGTCATCTCCTCGGGGTCTTGAATATTTATTCTCGGCTAAGGGTTGAATCTGTACTGAATATCAAATCTATTCTGTTGTATGCCCCGACGTGTCCTTTCCTGTCTACGGACTGGTTTTATGTTTCGCAATTTTTTAGTTATTTAATATTTTTTTTTATTATATTTTGGCTTGTGTTTGTTTGTATAAAATGTTATGTGTATATTTCAGGGCGTAATAAACTTTTTTTACGACAAAACCTATTCACTAAGATAACCGATGACCAGCACTTATAAAGAAGTTACCAATAACCAAGTAACCAACCTAAGCAATGTGTGCAAGATTACCTTCTCTCTGCATTTTTTTTCGACTCTTTTCGTGGTTCACTGCTGGACCAGATCTCCTCTCGTAGCGAGACTCTCTGTGTTATAGCCGCAGTATTAACCTGAGGCCAGGTCTCGTGTCCAGCGCTGAGCCCGCGGGTCGGTCGGGCTGCTAATAATCATGTCGACGACCTTTTTATTTTTATTGCAAACTATTATTACTCGTAACGATAGGGTTGGCGATAATAAACAATCCAGTATGTTATACAAAACATTTTTTGTATATTGAAAACATTTTTTTACGATTTTATAAGTGATAACAGTGCTTCAGATTTTATGTGTCTTGGAGTTTAGGTCCGAATCCTAACGTCGAATTTTAAGAAAGCTATGTAAATTTATAGATTATAACGGTGAAGGAAAACATAGTGATACCAGCACACATTAGGGTTATTGAAAACGTCTGCGGCGTGTAAACTCCGTTGATCGCATTTGAACATCGTGGCATACCATGACCTCAACATTTTGATTGATGAATAAAAAAAAATTTGGTTTATTCAAATATTTCAATCGGTTAATAATATTTTTGCAATATTTAATATTCGACGTGGTGCCAACCCTAGCTATATCGAGGCATCCTCGTGGTATGTAGAGCTGACGGATTTAGCACGACGGTACTTTCGCCTCGGTGTTTGCTACATTATTCGGTTTTTCTACAAATCGTAGCTAATTGTAGCCGCGACGAGTGATAGTAATTTGCTGATAGCGTGGTTAGCATGTGTTAGAAGTGTAGATTAAGCGGATTGTCGGATTGTCGGTTTTACATGCGCTGTATTTTTAGTACTCCTAAATAACAAATTGTAATAAATTGATACATGATTGAGAAGTCTGGTGTACGCGTGGCCGCTGACAACTGTATCCTTCAGATCAGTAGTCATTAATTATTTCATTCATTCATTCAATCAATCATTCAATCAATCATCAATCAGTTCAATCAATCATTGAATCATCACCATATCGTTCATTTTATACTGAAAAAGTATTTAATTTGAAATGAGTTTAGTCTATCTTTAATGGGTAATTTTAAAACATAATCTCAAGCCATCGTCACTAGCCCGCAGTCATCTAAAATTAATATTAAGCAGCTGTAATCATTAAAATTGGAGGTCGTAAAATACAGCGCATATCACAAGTGGAACGCGCGTAAAACCTCTCATACATACATACATAACCATCACGCCAAGTCCCTAACGGGGTAAGCAGAAAGCACCGAGTGCCAAGTATCCCTGTCCTTACAAACCTGTCGTGCTTCATCCACATCCATCACTCTCTTCATGCACACGCCGGTGTAGCAGGCTCTTCACTCACCGTCAGCAAGTGTCTCACTGCACTGTACTTCCCCAGATACATAACCTCTCACGTCTCTCAAATCTCGTATCTGCCACTTTCGAGCCCTTCCAATCTAATCACAGTGCCGTTCGAACATAAAGCCGACATAAATCAATTCCCACGCGAAATTAATGAAGAAAAAAAAGCTAAATGAAATATTACAACTTCTCATATATTTTAGTGCTGGCAATAAATTACATGAGAAAAACAGGAAGTAGTGTAAGTGTGAATATAGATTCTCATAGAATAGACTTCAGAGAGAAATTCGCTGCGGCTGAAACACAAACCGTTTGCACTTATCATGCTCATTTCTATACGGTTAGCATCAGTCTATTGCCAAGTATTGCTTTATACGTATGTACAATCCGAATCTTGATAGATGCTCGTGCTGAACGAGATTAAGTCTTATCTAGTTTGACACAAGTTGTATTGTTCATTGACCATCAGTGCCTGTAACCCTTGGTTTTTGGTAAGAAAAAAATTAAAATTTTGGAAAAACACCGCTATCACACATGTTTAAAACAAAAAACCCTTTTACGTTCATTTTCCGTTCTAACGTCAGAAAAAATTGAAGAACGTACAAATAATTGACAACCCTACCACGTTTGCCATTTCTAGTCGTTGCTAGCTCTAGCCTTCTCTTCGTCTAATAATACCCCGGCGCCGGATATTAGCCGAACACGGACAAACAAGAAATGACTCAATTTTAAAAATGTAATCGCTCGTATATTAAATTTAATTAAACGTAATATGTGATTTATTATCCACGACCTGCTTACATATCTTTGAGTCATAACAT
>DWQT01005458.1:0-10293 GCA_018244895.1 Myscelus amystis hages | reverse complement strand
AAAACGTACAGTAGGTATACGAAGATATATATAAAAATGAATAAAAAAAACCTAATTTCCTTGATGCATACACAGAAAGCTTACTTCATTCTTCATTGTACCACTCATAGGATATTATGTATGTGGACGTGGCAACAAGGGGCGTGAGTGGAAAAATCGTGCAATTTTCCGGATGCCGTTATAGCTAATATGGCCTTCGGAGGCGGTTGTCGATTAATCTCTGTCGACCGCGATGAGCTCCGACTGCTCGATATAAAGAACCAATCGACTGAGAGCCCCGGTGCTCCATATAATATTCTCATTAGCCTCCCGCGAACGGATCGAAGATGTGGCTCCACACATTCTGGTCCGGGCACGTGACGGTTCCCTTTGAAAGCGGAACGCGAGGGTGATTAAACCGTTACACCCTACTAACATAAAATTACAAGTGCACTCAGACGTGTAGAGATAAAACCGATGTCTGTTGAAGTATGAAAATTAAAATATAGAAAACAGCGAAACAAGCTTAAAATCAAATAAACTCTCTGAAAATTGAGCAGAGATAGTTCGCCGGAATGTTGGACTTGACTTGTGATTTGCCGCTCTAGTTCGATGCGAAATCAAATCAACGATCGCAGTCTAAAACACAAGCAATCAAGTTAGTACTGAACTAGTCGCATACCAAGTCGATCCGGTGCGAGCCGTGGACGCAATACATCCGAGCACGTTTCGATGCAAATAAGTGCATTTATGCGAGGCGCGTACAATGGTCATTACCACATTTCAATTCACCGTGAATTGCGTTGCTTTAAACGGCTAAATGGTGTAAAACGAGACGCGGCAGCTGGTGTGTTGCCCGCGCGGAATATCCATGACTCGCGGAGTATACGCAGTAACGGAACCGTTCAATGGCGTCCAACTAGTGCCGTGCATCTGGAAGGGACCATAAAGGAATCGGCGCAAGGGAATAATTGCAAATTGTGCCGGTAGATGTGTTGATACGTGAAATAGAACGATGTCCGTACGAAACGCAAGTCGGTACGAGTGGCAAACAGATGCCAATTCCCAGACGCATTAAGTTATTAGCCAGCGGCTTGGTCTCGCTACACGCTTGGACACTGCGCCGAACATTTCACTCTTCAATTTGAATTCAATGGACAGAATTAGAGAACGCTCACGCGGCGCGCTCAGCGGACCAGTTCGATAAAGCACCTACATTATGTGACGTGCGATTTTCTCAACGGTACGTTTAGCTGGTTACCGCGCATACTTACACAGACTGTACACCTATTTCCAGTGCGAATTGGTGCAATTTGAGTTTTGAGCATGGACATTTGTTACCTTTGTTGTCTACACGAACCTTCTCAGAACTATCTAGGTTACTAACAAATAAAAATAGTAAACGGAGATAATAACACACAGGGTTATCTGATTCTAAATTAGGCAAATAAATCGGTACGCTTAAAAGCGTATGAAAAAATATAAACATACTGTATAATACATATTTTGTTTAAATCCAAACAGAATAAACAAATGAGTTCATTACACAACTTTTGTCCTGAGTGAGAATCGAACGCACGACATTCGGATATAGCAGACAGGTTTTCCAACCACTAGACCAACAGGCCAATCAATTATGTGAAGTAATTGTGAAAAGCCTTAGTAGCACACATAAAACTGCCTAAACATTAACCGCCGGTGTCCCGATTGTCACGTCGCGTCGCGCCGCGCGTAAATCGGCGAACAGTTGATTAGCGTAATTGAGGTCATTAATCGGAGTGGTCGCGACGACAGCCGTATCGTGTTTAATTAACTAACGAATGGAGGGATATTTGATTATCTTAATGCAGATGCGTCGAGTCGGCCGGGAAGGTGCGGCTGCACCTTAACATCCGTATTTGGTCGCGTTTTATGCCGGCTCGCAGTGTTACTCGGCGGCACCGGATAACATGAGCTGAGATAGTGATTCCCCCGTCGAATTTCAAGTAAAGATCTTTAAGAGAAATAATTTCTTAGACGGTTGTTATTTTAATTCACTCATCACGTAACAGTAGAAATTGCAATATTCCTATCGATGTTTTAATAATAACAATTTTTTTTCCTCTCAATTCAATATGTGTAATGAGTATACATAGTAAACAAAGTTACCCCGTGGGAACAGAAATAGCATGGTACGCGTCAGATCAGCGTAGGTGTGAAGGTATTGTAAATATTGTAACACGTGGAGCGGAGAGGTATTTGAGCGACCCTAGGACCCATTTTATTGAGTCACAAACTTAACAAATTATCGCTCTCTTCTCGTCGGGAATACAGGAAATAGGAATCTTTTTTATTAAAGCAGAAAACATTCGGCCATTATTTATCACTGAATATGTCTCAATGTACGAACAAAATAGGGTGGACTTTAAATATTGTTTGTTTTGGGAACATTTAATAAATAACATGTTATTTTTAGCAAATTACACTCTTCACACTATTCGGATCTTTAGTATGTTTGAGTTAACGCAATTTGCCACTAAATAGGTCGGTTAATTTTGTGTTCGGCGCATGTCACGGTACTCTCACATGGATATGACGTCACACCGTGGCATGTCTAGTTCGCTAAACTCGAAAGCGTCCATTGGCGGGGTCGTCAACGCATTATCGTGCATGTACAATTAAACAAACAACAGTTTGCGGCGACGCAGCCTCTGTTTATCGTTCAACTCGACGCACAGCCGAATCTCTTAATCCTAAACAAATATCGCCCGCACGGTTCGCTCCGTATCCCTATAAATTTTCTATCTCTCGCTCGGCACGGGGCCGTGGAAAAGCCGCTACCATTCAAGATACAATGAGAAACGGTAAACGAACGATTAAATCGCGCAGTCGCCGGCAATAATATAAACAACTGATTAAACCGGGCCCGCGGTCACAAAAGGAGACATTAGTTAAGGGCCAGTCTTCGCTGCGTAGCAAACCGATAATGGCAGGAAGTGATAGCGGAGAAACTGGTACACCGTGCACGAATGCTGGAAACGAGCCGACACGATTGCAGCGCGGAGGGCTCTCACTGCTGCGTTATGTCTATTGTTTCTCTTATCAGTCACACCGCCGGCTCCTGCGACGCTGTAACGTGAAAATTCATTGCCATAACTTTTCATATCGCAGTGCTATACCTACGTAGAGTGCTCCATACGTTACGCGATAGCATCCAATGCGGTTAACGACGTTAATTGTCGACGCCACAGATAATGCATACTGCGTAATATTCGCAAACTACCCGTGCTTAAAGGAAAACGCGTTCACTTTGTGAATAAATATATAAGTTTTTTGGTGTTCGCTTAAGGATTTCCTGAATAGGGAAAAGTGGAATTAGAGAAAAGGTTAAAGACTTTTCAAAGGCTTATCTCTTATGAATTAAAGTAAAGGGGTATAACCATGAGGCGTCGTCGAGCTTGAGGGCGTTATAATTAGAAAGCGAAATGCGCAGACACGCGCCTTGAACGATAATTATCAGAACAGATCATAAGTGTCGAGCGTTTTATATTTTGTACGGGCTATTACTTATGAATTTTAGTTACTTATTACAAAACTTATAAAAGCTGTCGTCTATCTATAGAAATTTGCAATTTCCAACGTCTTACTCGAAATCTAAATATCACAATTAGCTTATTCGTTCAGAATACAGTTCTTCTGCTTAAACAGCAGTCAGTTAGGCTTTGCTTTTCAATTTTGAAAAGTATAATAGGTAATGTACGTGTTAACCTATGTAGTCAGTAGGCATCTAATGAATTGTGTGTAGAACAAAAGACTATTAATCACATGTTGATACATTCACGAGAATCATGAAATCAAGTTATTACGTTTTTAAATTAGTATTTCAAAACACAAAACGCTCGCGCGCACCCCTTGGGCCATACAAGTGTACACAAAGCTATCGCGTCGCGCACTCGCTAATTTCCGCGACCGCTCGACACTCATCCAACAAGTTCCCGACGCTGGCCGCGATTACGAGACGACTGATGATTTATTTATTAGCTCGGCCGCGAGAGCGCCGAAACAAACATCGCATTAAAACTTGGACCCCTACTTCGCTTACGACTTATTTCATGAAACCAAGAAACGTTACCTCCGGCCGGACTCATTTAAATATTTTGATAATTTATAACAAGCCTTTTGGTAAGTCTGTTAGTTAGATATCGTGATATGTTTAAATAAATGACTGTAATTTATATCAACAATGTAACAATGTTAAAATAATAAATGTGTTATTTAAAACACCTTAGAACCCATGGAACGGTGCTTAATGAGTTAAATATTCAACTTATTGAAATATAGTTCGTGTAATACGTAGTGAAATTTATAGTGTTAATTCGTTATTACGAATCTGTTTTGCCGAAATTCGTTAACGAGATGAGAAGAGAGAACGTAACGGCATTCAAATATCGACGTCTTTCGCACATAACCGGAGGCATTAGGAAAATAAGGCGAACGAGATCCCGGTACGCTCTATTAAGTGTCAAAGGAGCCGCGATTGAGTCCGGTGTACGGCGGACGCATCCACCGATGCGCTACTCTGCAAAACAAACAATGCGATCGGTAGCGATCATTGTGAACAAAAATCGACGAGGGGGCTTGTTTGTTTTTGTTTGCGCAGCACCGGCATCGGACATGTTAAATCAATTAGCTATAGCCGTCACGTCATACCGTCGCGCCTGCCAGACCGGACGGCGAGTGTCCAACGAACGGTGAAGAGCGGCGCTGGCAGGGAAAGCTACATTCGTTCACGTGACTCCGTGAATTTGTTTAGAACTATCGACACTAAAACTTCGAAATCTGTCCTTATCGACTAGATATTGTACTGAAATGACCACCAGCATATATCTCCCTACTCATTTTATATTTATTGTAGCTAATTAGACAGGTCGTTCATTTAAAAATTTCATTTAAATTCGTCGTTACTCGCGAGCCACTGCTTCGTTCCCGCGAAAATGAAAACAATTAATAATAATAATAATAATAAGTAGATCTGTGCCATTGCGATAAGTTTAGATTGAATCAAAACAGTTTAATACCAAATGTATCTTCCTTGTGCAATGAACGTTAAATCCTTATACTTCCGATCGGAGCAAGATTGTCGACGCTTTGCTCTGAGACAATACACGCGAAAGAATCTTCCCGTTTGTTACTTGTCCTGCACTGACAACTTTTATAACAAAGCCGGAGTCGTTGCTTCACGAATGAACAAAACAACTTCCAATTGCTGAAAAGCTCTTGTTTTAGTGTGGCGTAAACGGAATTATGTTAGGTATTGTTAGATCGAAACAATGCATTCCGGCAAGTTGATTAAAAATGCAATGAAATTATGTTTTTTTATGAAAAAAGGCATTAGAACATATTTAGATGATGCTATAAAATTTGGTATAGTGAAATACTGCGGTTAAATTTCAACACATCATTTTGGTGGGCTGTTGTGTTAATCCGTGACACGCAACCCTGAAATTACGATAAATGCGATTTCTAAAATGAAATTGTTTTAGTAATAATACAGTTTATCAGAACGCAGTTACCGAAGTATCGTGTTTCCGTCCACGAAATTAAAACATAAAGGCAACGTCAAGGTAAAACTACATTCTGTTAATAAAGCCTAAAAATAGATTATATACAACGCATAAAAGTAGCCTATAACAAAGAAAACACACAATGTTGTCTCACAAAAGCCTCAACAAAACAATATCGTATGTCTCGGTTTGCTATGCATTTCGCAAAAACAGGCATCTCACGCATCCAAGACACTCCGAGAATCTGGTAACTTATTATTCAAATAAATTCCTCTTTTTAGTGTCGACAATAAATGTCGCCTCACGTTCACAAAACCACTTAATGCAAGCTTTGTTTTAAGCGATAGGGTGTATTATTAAATTGGGCCATAAAATTTGCCACCTACATATACACACTGTAGAAACTCGCGTTTTATACGGTATTACATTTTTTATTCTTGTCTTACATGGATTTTTGGTATTTGCGTCTCTTTCGGTGGCGTTAGACGAGAGAAGTACAGTCAGAGTTACGCGATTTGCAAACAATGGCTTGTAGTCCGGCATGTCCCCACATATTTAAAGTACCGAAAATATGGCGCCAAATTGAACACCGTTCGGATCTTTCGCAATAATTTTATTCTATAACGACTTTTTAATAAATCTAAACTCGTGTTTTCAAAGCAAGCTATCCATATGTGTATGTAAGTGCTCGACACTTTTTTTAAAACGAAAGATTTAGATTCAAATGCTTTAACGAAACTTATACAATATATGTGAACACCGCAAAAGTAATTACAAAAATCGTATATTTGTATGAGTTTAAATACATACGAGTATGTATGTTCTATTAAAATCTAGTGGAATCACCTGTACAACAATTATGGAAATACAAAAATCTTGCTCTGTGATATTGAAGCAAGTGTTAATCACCAATCAAAGAGTACGAAGTAACCAAATGTAAAGCTTGTACCGTACTGACCCCAGCAATCGGTCAACGTACTTGTTAAACAACTCGCGTGTCGATAGATACTCGCATATTGATTCCCAGAGCAGAATAGGAATCTGCGTTCGGTGTTGGTGCCGCATGCCAATGTTCTAACCGGCCACCCTATTAAGGTGCTTGTCTTACAGTCCGAAGCAATCGACCAGTAGTATGTTCGCTGCGGAACAATTACGCTCAGAGCCCGTCGTAGTGGTTTAAAAAAATTGTACTAGAAAATATCTGTCTTGTATTAACATTTGCTTATTCTAGGGCTAAGAAAGAGTAGTGTTTCTGTCTTAATGGTGCGATATAGAACATCGGAAACTAAGATTATTCTTTGACAAGACGACTCTTACATTTAACGCACCTACTCTTGTCGTAAATACCTACGAGTACCTATATTAATTTACAGTTCAAGTTTGTAAAACACGCCTACAGAGACCCAGCAATGACCCAAGCAACAATGTCGCTTTATCGCACCATAAGCAGTAAGACAAGAGCCAAATGGCATTCGTCTTTTAAGGACTAAGAATCGAGTACGCATTGTTGAATTCTGTACGTCTCCCATTGTGGTCTGAACAATAATTTGCAACCGAAGCTTTGGGCTTGCTTTAAGTCGCGAGAGGATCAAGCAACGGTGGTTTTGTAGTGTGCTTGCCAAACGTTTTGGATTCTTTGAGACATTCCCACGTTACCGTTAAAATGTATACATAACACTTATGTTTTAAATGCCAGGTTGGTGGAATAACCAGGCTACTGTTGGAGTTAGGCATTGTTGTGAATCAGATGCATCCTTTAACATCAGGGAGCCTCGCTGGATTAGACTTTTCAGGGTCTATGTTTCGCATTTAGGCACACTTAAAGATCTGCGTATTATCTTATAAAACTGTTGCAGGTCGAGAATCAATAACTAACTATCAGAATAAAAGGATCCCGGTTTCAGGTTAATAAATAGTTGGCGGTCTTATTTTAGAGGCAAACGTGGCATATTATGCTTTCATATATAATCCCTTCTAAGCTGGATTACCTGCTACAGGCCTACCTATTTGCCTGTATTAAGGGCCTTGTTCACCTGACGTTGTGTTCGTACCCTTTATATTCACCGCAGCCACCTTAGATTTATAGAGAGGGAAAATCCTCTGTTGTTATAGCAACATCAAGTTAATCCTCCGTATTTCAAACCGTTCGCTCTGAACAAAACCAAGGCTACACTCTAATCTCTTAGTAAGTGATAGGATGAAGGTGGAAGCTGTATAATAGTTACTTTAAATATAATTTTATTTGTTACTACTCGCTTGTATGTAAGATGTATGATTTCGTAGTTGGGTCATTGACACTGCAGAATATTCACGTTTCACAGGCTTCACACCGCAAGACAGTAGTAAGTCTTGTAACATCAGAAAGATGGATGAACTTAGCAGATTGGCCGATGCCTAAGCCAAGGTTAAATAACGTTTCTTATATATAAATAGGTGCATTTTAATAGTAAATATAGTTTGCTATACCGGTGATAGACAACATCGTGAGAAAGCGTTGATTCGAGATTTGAATATTTTCTACGGCGTGTGAAATAATCTAACTTGATATCGACCAGTTCGATAGACTGTGGCCTGTGGCCTTTTGTACGAGTAGACCGTACAGAAACGAGTTATATGTCTAATGGTGGAACAATAAGAATTCCACATCATGAAAAGACTAAAATATTTTAAGCTTTTAAGCTTAAAACAACATTATTTATTTAGCCATTGTTATTTAAAATATGTCAGAACGGTGAAAAAAATATCACACAGGCGGACAAAATTAAAGTTTTCATGCGCTTCAATTAAAATATTGCAATTCAATAAGAGCACTACAATTTCATGTATTATTTTTCACTACACGTGCGCTATGGCGTGCCGCCGTTATTTTATAAAACGATAAATTTTTAACGAACTCAATGCAACAGAATATTGCGAAAAAGCTCAATTCAATTAGAGTCACCGTAAGTTGTGTATAAACAATATCAACATGCCGGGAATTATTCATAAGGCTGTTTTAATATACCGAACATATGTTCGAGTAGCTAGGCTACCGAAAGAACTGTGTGTTCAATATTCTTAATGTGTCTTGAATGCTCATTATTTTCTACATTGTCTATGCATTGGACAATTTATAGCATTTAGTTCCTCTAACATTGGCATCAAATATATTGCTTTATTATGTTATCCAGTATTGAAGAACCTAGAAGAAGTTATAAATACAGTATTATCTTTATTTTAAGTTAAAACCCTTGAAAACAATATTCAAAAACAGGTCGTAATAGCTAATTTCTATATAACAAGTATAAACCTATATAATGAATAGAAAGATGAAGTCATTCCAGGCCTGGATTTTTGTTAGAAATACGTTCCTCCTCGTTATTATTATTTATTATTCAATAGAAATAAATTCAGAAAACTAAGATGCGGTCGCTATTCAGTTCGTTCATACAAATACCGTTAATTATTATAGTTTTTCGGGTGCTCTCAATTGTTTTCATTTTGCGGGATCATACGTTTGCGTCCATGTGCAGCATTATCACCGGCGAAGTCGTTCGATCTAATCACGGCCACGATCAGAGTCCCTCATTAACGAGATTTATGGATGAAACGTAGACTTTCCGGCGACGATCGTGCGGTTCGACGCCTTATTTACGACGGTCAGATTAGCAAGATACCGGCTGCGTACGTACGTTGGTGCATTACGGTGGAGAAACTGCGATTCTTTAATATCTTCATTATGACTTGTGTACGTTGAACGAATAAAGTTCTAGTTCGGTACAGTGAATATTACCGGGTATCAATAGCGGGTTGAAATTATCTGCGGCGCACGTGAGATTTAGAGGTGGAAACGGGTCTGTGTAGCGGCGTATCGGAGCGGAGTTCGTGCGAACCGTCCCGGACGGCGGGCGTATCGACTCGCCCGTAATCCGATAATAATGAATAGAAAATAGTACGGGCCTGCTCCAGTTGAAAGTTCCCCGAACAACTGGAGGCACGAGAATTTTATCGCGAGGCATAATTCGGCCTCGCCGTCACGCGCTGTCCGCGCCGCTTTATCGTGCGACTCGATAGTTCCCGGGGGTATACACAAGAAATTCGCAACAACTCTTCCCCGAGCACAATCAAAAATCAACTATAAGTGCTCTATAAAAATGAAGTGGCCTACACACGTAGCTGTAAACATTTTAGTTCGCTACGATTTTAAGACAATAAAATCATACCTATACGAGTATATTAGATTATAATAATAGGTATCTTCTCAGAAAGTAATTAAAATTAAAATTCATGTAGATATTTTTATGCGTTTTGAAACGAAGTGTAATGATAAATAAATAACGCAGGTTCTCGACTCTTTTTACGACACAATTAATAAACAATTCACTTCAGCACGCTGGAATTGATAGTTTTATACGTACTATATTTTGTTGTAAAATTATGAGCTCCATGCAAATAGAATATAAACTTTAGAGTTATGGTCTACAAATATTTTCAGATAGAGAACGAGTATTTGCTATTTTGAGTTTTATTTTTATGAGAAGACAGTGGGAAACGAGCAGACAGCAGTCACGTGGCCGGCGCCACCCACGAACATCTGCAACCAAGTTCCAATTTGGTTGCTTCAGGAATGGAACTCTTAGGTTGAAGTTAGTTAGTCAATAATCATTAGTTGTTGAGACTTATTTTCTAACAAGACTGCAGATTAGAGACTAGTAGTAATATTTGCGTAGATAGTACTGGTTACTGAAAGTGCAGTTAGTATTCGCTATCGATGTGATGTTACGATATTTAG
>DWQT01005457.1:0-10294 GCA_018244895.1 Myscelus amystis hages | reverse complement strand
GTGTTATTATGAAAAGTATGAGACAGATAATTTTAGTATACCTTCAGCTAATACTCATTCGTATAGCGTTAATTCTTATATTTAAGTGATATGTAGGTTTTAGCAACGATAAGGTTAAGTGTAAAATTATTGTCATATTTAATCTTTTATTGTATAATGTAATCCTTATTCATAATGTAAATGAGATAAAATTTACCATATTTTTCTATTCTAAACTACCTATATTTATGTATATCGTATATTCTTTATTTTTTTTATGCGAAAAATAAAGTCATTGGTGCAAAATATGAGATGTTTAAAATAAATACGGCGTGAACTTATATTCACAAATATTAGACAGTTCCATTTTTAAAAAATCTTTCTTTTTACATAATTTTTTCTTACCATCTGTAGAAAAGGCCAAACAACATCTTTAATTCCGTTTAGTGTGCTCTTATTGTCGGTTAGGGTTGGCGGGGCTTAGGAGTAGATTTGTGTTTACACGAAAAGAGCGGGCAACAAGCGAAAGCTTTCGCGAAAACAACAGCCGCTGAATACGAATTATTGTATGCTTTAGACGTTTTCGGGGTAAGGTACACACGGCCCCTAAAATACACTAAAAGGATACTTAAAGCTGGGCTTACATGACGCTGCAAGATCTTCGTAAAACGTTAATTTTCACATTGAATTATGATGATTCAGTTTCGTTTATTAAGTATTTTTCATTTTTCGATGTTCATTTATTTATACTTATGGCTTTCATTTAAAACTGCAAAACTAAGACATATTGATAGTAGATTAATCATTTTGATCCTACAAGATAAATTCAGAAGACCTCACATAACCTCACATGCGGTTTTAGCTAAGTTTTTACTAAATGCCACCTACCTACCTCGATCTGGAAAAGAGCTATTTATAGATAACATTTATTGCACAAGACACAAAACGTACATTGGCTAAGCTCTCGGTTTCATTCAAACGGCTGCACAGTTTTATAACATTGCCGCTCCGCACGCCATCTTTGTTCCGCTGACGTTAACATGACATTGACAGCACAGGACACGTATATAGTGAATATACTTAAATATGAGACAGGTGAATTAAATCTGAGACACAATTATCTGCATCCAACATGTGAAATGTTGGAATATTTTACCTACTATTCCGGTCATAGACAATGAATAAGTATTCTGGCTTGTTCTATCAGTAGAGTGAGCATAAATATTTATGTCTATTGCTAACTGAACGATGTTGTCTTTCTGATTTGCTATTCCGATTGCGTGATGTAAAATGAACGTTGAAAAAGAAATAGAGATGTATAAAAAATAGTATTAATACGAGTATGATCACAAGCTCTCGTCAAAGGCGATCAAAGCCAAATCATTTCAATAAATAAATTTGTTCACGTCACTATATAACTTTTATTGATTACTAATTCTAATATAGTCGTGACATGTTTCATGTATTTTAATATACAAATGTATGTTCTCAATCAGAGCCTGTCTCGCATGCAAATGTCCTATCGTCTTCTGACTGTTTGCGTACGATTGATTGCATAATGTATGCAACCTTAAAAGGAAAACGAGCCTTTGAGCCACTCGCTAATGATATCAAACAAATTATAATAAAAAGAGTGAATATAGCCAGCATTAGGGCTACCACAAGACAGCGGACTCTACTAGTTTTATATTTAGTTATATTGCTATTCTAATTATTATGTTATTATTATTAAATAATAGGATCTATTCGTATAAAATTATCTAATTTGAGTACCGTTAAAAAGTCTTTAAAACCGGCGTCGGGGCATAAAGTGCGTTGAATAAAAGCAGAAGAAATAAAACACTGATAATTATAATGTCCCTAAGAATATTCCAGAAATGATCCATCTATAAATAAGTATGTATTATTGTAGAGCGCATTTACCTGCCGTATTTTCGCCTAAGAGACGTGTTTTGGACGTTAGCGTGAACGGACACTCCAATTGATGAGGGCCGTGTGTTATGGAACTGAAGGAGTAGTTTCGATGGTGTCAAGAATATCCGTCTAAAGAGATTTCTTTGAGTCGGGGAATCGAAAATTCTCGACAATGTTTACATCTCTCGTCCATAGACAAAAGTGACAAAATAAACTCTGTACGACATTAAATTGTAGTCTATTTCATTGTCGCGATAAATATACATTTTAGAAAAATTATGGATATATATTTTCTAGTTATTATAGCCTACTTCAATGTATCCGCTCTTGTCACCCACCAAGACGTATCGCGGCCAAATGCCAGACTGTTACGTAATTAAAAAAAAAAAAACACAAAATAAAAACACGTTGAATTGATTCATTGAAAAACGGTACTTGTTATTGAAACAAGGCAAAATATCGTAAGGCTTCAGCAAAGAGAGACAGTATATGTAAAGCGGATTAATACGCTAATCTCAAAGTGGAATTGCCTCTTCATTTCATGCCTTCCCAAAGTTGAAGGGTCATTAGGAAGTTGATACCCTTCATGGTCGCCCCGTCGCCGACCTGTCAATCTTCTGTCATCTTCAGTGATCAGAGCCCAATTATAATTTTCCGAAAGTGAATATTAGCACGAAATTAAAAATATGTAAATCAACTCTAAATTCCGATATTTTTCTATCACATCCAAATACTCGTAGAAATCAGAAAAAGGGAACATCGAAAAAAATATTACTTTTATTATTCACAAAAGTGTATCATAATACGTTTTAAGCAAACATAACAAGGGAAATAAATAAATTAGTTAAAATATAAGTCACAAAAACTGACAATGAAGTCTTAATAATTTACAACTTCACAAGAGATACATTTACTGCGTACGTAAATTAAGAATGAGTTTTTTTTAGTCTGTTGGCAGTGGCCAGTCTCCCAACTTAATGTCGAACTGATGTGCGAGGCTGGTTTATCGCTTTTAATATCCAGTTGATTATTCAATGTATCCTAATCATCCTTGATAGTCAATGAATCAAGACACCTCCTAAATTGGTATTTAATATTAGACTTACAATCTCACAGTTTAAGAAAATGCGTGATAGAAATAGAAATATACTGGCATAGACAAAAGCATAAAATAATAAGATTTATGAATAAAAGTTGGAAGGGTATACAAGGTGAATTCTGTAAGCATTATCTCAACTGAAAGAGAAAGTTACCGTTTTGTTAACTTCGTAATGATAAGGAACAGTAATAGCTTTGGCGCTTACCCAAATTGCTTGTGACGTGGAAACGTTTCGAAAATGTTTTGTAAATTAAAATGTATTTATAAATTGTTAAAAGGCTGTTTGTAATGCAACATTACAAATAGACGATTTAATTGGTTTGACGTTGAAATAAGTATTTGTTTAGATGCTGTCATTAGTGTCACTGAACCTAATTATTATTATACCATCACGCCAGCTCCGTAACGGGGTAGGCAGTGCGCACCGGATGCCAAATACCTCTGTCCTTACAAACCTATCGAGTTTCATTGATTCATTTTTAATACTATTGCCGTTAATGTTATTAAAATGTAATAAATATTCCTTAAGAGATTAGTAATTTCTTATTAGTAACTTAAAATATTAGAGCGCGAAGATGTAACCGTTCCAATTACATTAAGTGGCCGCGGGTCAAGACTCCGCAAACATGTGTAGGTACATTCTTTGTTTTCCATTAGCGATTGTTTGCGACCGCGCTAATACGTGCATGTTACATATCTCTTACCAGTAAAGAACGCTATTGCTTATAGGATAAACTGTAGTTTTATTTTCTTTAAGATGCCCAACAACATGTATACTTACCAGGAGTAAATAAATGCAGTGCACAAAGGATAGTCTATAAATCGTTCAACTTTATACAAAGTATATTACATTATTAACACCTACCCAAGATTTAGATTTGGTCGAGCCAATAAATATATTCATACTATATATTATGTATTTATCACAACCAGACCAAACAAAGGTGCTTATCATGCAAATGTTTTTCCTGGGATTGAACTCACAAGGGTTTACCATTGGATTCTCAAACTGCTGTACCAAGGTGACAGCACGCGGTCAGTAAATAGACTTTTTCAACGGAACTGTACACAATTGTGGCGGGACACTTGTTGGTTTCAGCACGTTTGCGAGCATAAAAGCCTCTTAACAGATAACGACAGATAAAATGATCGTTTATTAATGTACCTGACGCTCCTCGATAACGGCGAAACTATCGATTGATGCAAGTTCAAGTTTTCCTTAATGTCCGTTAATAGAACTAGCATGCACCAGGGCAGTAATTTTTCCAACAGTTTTAATTTTGCACTGCTCGACCGGGTCTCCTCTCATAATGACAGGGATTAGGCCATAGTCCACCACGCTGGCCAAATGCGGATTGGTAGACTTCACACAACTCATAAAATATTATATTTATAACATCTCTAAGATGTGCAGGTTTCCTCACGATGTTTTCCTTCACCGTTATAGGATAGTGATATTTAAATTCTACTTATAAAAGGCACGTAAACGTTTTGCAGCTTCCAATCCCAAATTACACAAAGCAATAGTAACCAGTTGATAAACTACACTGATAAATTTATTAGTACATATACGTAATTACAGCTATAAATAAATACATAATTTCCTCGCCATCTCAGCAAACACAGAACAAAGAAATGTCATCTCATCGCACGCACGCATCGAAATCTCATCGCACAAATTTTTGTTTTAGGTGGGAATGGAACCCACGACCTCTGGTTTTGCAGTCACTAACCACTGGATCACAAGGCCAGTCGGTTTGATACACCTCATTATTATGTAACAATTATTTTCAGTTTGAATCACTTTGACTCATTAACATTTTTAGGTTATGTGGATTGACACATGTCGACTAGTGATAAGACTATTTATTCCCTGCATATTCCCTATATGTGCTGTGGTTTTGATATGACTGGAAAAGCGTTATGTATTTCAGCGTAGCGTTGTGTACAGTACGTGTCTGACCGCGGCGCTGGATACACGCGGCGTGTGTCGTTCACGAAACGAGCCGTTAACTTAGTAACAAATTTCGTCGTGTTAACATTATTGTGAAAATCACCGCGTTTAACACGTTCCTGACACTGATCGTGCGAGTTTCGAATTCTTCGTTGAAATATACGTGCGTTTTTATACAGTGGTATTTGAGAGGTAAGTTGTGTACAGTTATTTCGCACGATAAAATAGTTATTAAACATACAATTTTTTCCTGAAACCATGTTGAGTCTATTTATAATCGTGACTATAAATTAGCAGTGCCATTCTATAATAATAATTTTATAATAACACTGTTAAAAGACGATTTGAATAGAGTTGAAATAGATCCACTTGTTGATTTACGATGTATGTACATGTGAATTACAGAAATAGCTGAAGGGAAATCTAATTTTATTACTTTAACATTAATATTAACCTCTTTATTGTGTACAAAAGTTTAATCTATTGAATAATATGTTGGACTTTAAGAAACGTTTCTCATCAAGCATGCGAAAAACGCCTTGAAGAGGGGCCACGTGTTCTAAGAATTTATATAGAATTGTATCAATTAATTTTATCCGCAAATAAATGACACATTCAGTAGATCACGACAAACATACATCATATTCTTAAAGAAGGGAGTAGAATTTAGAAACTTAGGAATTGGGACTCGTTCAGTTAAATTTTAAAAAGATAATTACTTTGCGAGTATTCATTGGCAATATAACTGTTAGTACATCTACATTAGTATAATATATGTCACACACTCACACATAAATAACAATATTATAACAGAAATATTTATTTCTTATATTATTTTATTAAAAGAAATTGCTATATCTATTTTGAGAACGAATATTATTTTATTTATTTTTTATACGGTCTCTTTGTTTATACGGCCAGTTTTGAGCTGTACCAAGATGGCTAAGTAACATACCCTGTTTGTATTCAGCCTGCCTAACAATCACTTATATATTCAGTGTAATATTCTATGAGCGACCCTTTATAGAAGCAGAAGACAATAATTAATAATTCAGTTTATTTCATTACATTTTTATATTTTCGTAGAATAGCTTAATGTGAAGGAAAAATAAATGTTAATTACTTCCAACGCAGCAGACGAGAATATATAATACATAGAGAAACTTCTGATAGAAGCTATTACTTACTAGGTTGGCTGATCCAACAAATTAGCTAAAGCTAAGCTAAAAACACTTAGCTGAAAATCGTTTAGGAAATATTAATGAAAGACGTTATATTGTTTATCGATACGGGTGATTATATTATTCTTTACAGCCTTACTTAGGTTAGGTTAAGTTTACATTTTTTTATCACAGGCTCAATGCCAATTTTGTTTAAAACATTTTTACTGAGATTTTTTTTTAACTTTAGCTATATATAACACGACTAGCTGTCCCCGCAAACGCTGCTTTGCCATATAAATGATTTTGCCGTTGTCGCAATATTTTATATTGCTGCTCCTCTCCTATTCATCTTAGCCTGATGTTATATAGCCTATAGCCTTCCTCGATAAATGAGTTATCTAACACTGAATTAATTTTTTTAATTGGACCAAGCAATATGTCCTGAGATTAGCGCGTTCAAACAATCAAACAAACTCTTCAGCTTTATAATATTAGTATAGATGTTAATGGAAACCTGACGTAGTCGGTATCAAATTCCGCCATCTTCGGTCCATTGTAAGTTAATATTTTCCCTGGTGATTAGACACGTTTTCGTATTATGTTAATAATTTACGTACCCCCTGTCGTTTCGAATATTTTCGGCGGGATGCTCCCTGGGGATCGTCTCCACTTTCTTGCTTGATGCATAGCTCTAATAAATATACCCTTGTTTACGTGGAACGGGTAAAGCAAACGAACGCTCCTCGGGCCCGAGGCACCGGAAATAAAGGTACGGCTTTCGTGTAATTCAAAGCAATATGCGTGTTCTGTTGTGTTGAAACACGCTCAAAGTTTAAACTACATTTGCTGCGGCGAGGGAAAACGTATATACCTTGAAATATTCATTATGTTGCTCAAAAATTCTCATTTGTCGCCCGTGTCAAGCAATATAATGATAATATTTATTGTCTATATACTCGTATATAAACTTTGGTGATTGACGTAGTATTTAGAAATTTTGGATTTTGATTATTTTGACTATGTAAGTAAGTAGTAAGGAAGAAATTTTGAAAAAAAAGCAGCCCTAAAGGAGTACAATAGGGGTTGAAAGATTTTGTGAAAATTCGTGTGTTTGGAATTAAGACACCTGAAGTTTGCAATCAATGCACTCGGTTAAAGCATATGACAATAATTTTTTTTTATTATCTGTTACAAAATTATTTTTTGTATATCTTCGATATTTTTAATGTATTTCAGCATTATTTTGGATTAAGAGTCCGGGAATAAAGGCATATTTCCTTTTTCAATATTGAAAAAAATACAGGACAACACGGCTTTCGAATTGACGATCTGTAACGCAATATATCCGAAGTGCTCTGGGAGGATTTATCGACGTCCACAAATTAAATCGCTTCAATAAGAAGTGATCCCGTGATGGATTGCAAAAATTATATTAAATACGCTTACGGACCTCGAAGAAAGCTGGACTTACGCTGACAATGGAGGCTTCAATAACGTTGAAGCTTTTGGTTTCCGTCCCGCACACAGTTACTATGTGAAGGCTTGTATAAATAAAAGAGCGTTAACTGGCAGCAAACAATAAATGAATGCTCGAGAGTTATTTGTGTCTTCCGCGGTCAGCTATTGCATGAGTGACCACTGTTAGCAATGTTACTATACTTTAAAACTTTCAAAGTGAATTAGGACTGTGGAAAAGCTTAATAGTTCAATTTGCCAATCCTTTACTAGATGAGCTTAGAAAGAGCTGTTTAAAAATGGAATTTAATTGCGCGGCAATCCCTAATATTGTTTTGTATGTCCTTCTTATCACTCTGCTCTTGAGTGTCTGTAAAGAAGAACAATGTTTACAATATTCTTTATCGCTTATCAACTTTACTGTCTACGCGATATCGTAGCGGGTGCTACGACGGTCGCTACGAAAATTGAACACGAGCTTCGCTTCTCTCATATATTTAGCACGACAAAAAAATTGACATAAATTTACATTGTAACGAATACAAACATCCACAGCGAATAATTTGATTTATATTATTGAGTTGTTATGATTTTTCGACCATAGATATAACTGTGAAAACCATAGATATAGCTATGAAATGATGAATCGTGAATATATTCATTCAATGTGGTTTTGGAATTTCTTAAAATAGTTTTCAATATTTAGAGACCGTCCACAGATATTCGCATGTTAAGATGAAACTTTTATATATTTCCCGCTTAATAACAAATCTTAACCCAACATTACATTTAATCTGCTCGTTTGATATAACTGGATTGGATTTTGGAATATTAACGCTCTATATCAAAACGTATATTTAGAAACGAATGTAGAATTACCACAAGTCTGTAAGGATAGGTAGGATACTGGGCCTTGGACGCGTTGCAATTAAGAATTTATTAATGGCAATAAGTAAAAATGTCGTCTATGAATTTAGATGTTCCAAAGATAGCAGGAAAATTTCACGGTATAAGGAGAGGGGAATCGTTTTACTCCGAATTTAACGCGCGAAGCCGCAGGCAAAAGCTAGTTCATTTATATATTGTTAGCCCGCTTCGACGCTACACAATTTGGAACAGTTATCAATATTATATTAAATAAACAAGCTGACTCGTCAGACGGCCGAAACGGTGGGTGGGGGGTGGAAATTTGGGATTATAGATATTTGGGGCCAAATTAAAAAATATATACACAATGTATCAAATAGAACACCGCACCATCAAATTTGATATTTGAGCTGTTTACTGGAAACCTCGCAACGACAAAGGTTAATTAAAATATGTTTATTGTATCAACACTGAAAGAGTGGATTTATTCAATTATGTTATACTAATATATGATCTAACAATTCAGGATGGAGTGTGAACTTGGCATACATTAATGTTTACATCAGAATATACAATAATTGGGATATGTTCTCAGAAATCTCTCTGATTCCCAATTATGCGATTAAATGTCATGTCCACCGAACTTTTTATAAACTACATAATACATATATAAAACATACTATATAAATATATAGATATTTTATTACCCAAAACCACAAGTAATAAATGTGCTTATCGCGCAAATGTATGTCCTGGATAGGGATCGAACCCACAACCACGGGTTTGGCTGTCAGTCTCTATCCATAGACAAAGAGAACACCAACTATTAATTTAAAGATAAGATGCTGTGAAAGAATCGTGAAAGTAAAATATGAACGTTTAAATTACATTCCAACAGTTGTTCTCGAACAACATTCTTCCATAAATTCCACTTAGCGTACCACTAGCCAGAGGTTAGCGACAAGACGTTAGGTAGGCCCCCTCGTCAATGGATCGCTGGCCTCGCCTGTGTCTGTAAGATAACAGTATTAATTAGGTATAATAAATAAAGACATACTTCTAAGAAGTTTTGCTCGTCTGTTATATCTACTAGTTGGATAATAAATGAAACTTGCAAGAAGATGTATTGTGAAGATTCGTATTGCGACATTGTACAAAGGCTTTCAATTTCGTGGCTACGGTTGGTGGTTAAATTTAAGGTTTCTTTATTGTATATGCCGGGTATACATTGATTGGTATATAGTATTTATATAAACGTTAATAGCTCAATCTAGCAAACGTTTACATACATCACGCCAGATTCCAAACGGGGTAAGCAGAAAGCACCGAGTGCCAAATATCAAATATTAGTTCTATACAAATCGTTTTATTAGTGTCTCACAGTATTAATGTTCGTTTAATATTTAATAAATCTTGAAATATGTAATCAAATTGGCATTGTGCTGTGGAGAAAATAAGCTTAAAATTGTAATTTGACATCGCGGGTGCCGGATATTGCGTAGATGGCGCCACGGTCGCTCAGGAAATTTCCACGGACTTATTATCGAGTGACGACCCACCTTTATTAGGAGTCAATTCATACACTTTTACTTAAGTAACACATTAACTTAAGTTCATGCTAAAATAAATGAAGAAAAAGCGTGTTATGAGGTGGATTGAATAATTACATATCTACCTTTCTGAATACAGAAATGATTTTCCAATCACCAAATTGTTTCGAGGACTTGCCAAATTTGTTTCTTTTAAATAGATTTGCTATGGATTCTATATCACGCAATTCAATGCCTCTGTTATAACCGGACAGCTGATGAACATTATACATATATGCACACTTTATAATATTTATATAGTTATTTTTATAAC
>DWQT01005456.1:0-10294 GCA_018244895.1 Myscelus amystis hages | reverse complement strand
CGTTATAGCGAGTGATATTTAAATTCTAGTTATAAAACGCACGCAACAAGTCAGAGGTGCGTGCCAGGTGAACCCAGACCCCCCGGAGTGAGAGGCTGAATTTGAAACCACTAGGCTGTATAAATATGTCCCTGTCTACTGTCTGTCGTATTAGGCGACTAAAAGGAGGCTTCTGGGGTTGTGGGCGACCTGAGTGGGAGCTCTGACCCTCCAGCCAGCAACCCCGGGAAGGACGACGGTGTGTGTGGCCACACACGCCGTATAGGGAGTAGGGGGGGCGTTCCGCACGGAGACCCCGGAGTCCTCCAACAGCGCTGAGGAGGCCACCGAGGGGGTTTTAGTGCGGCAGGAATCCCACATTGCCTGGTGTCTCTCCCAAGGCACTGTAGTACCTTTTGAAGGTCCCCCCCTCCCCGTAACAAAAAAAAGACTATATACATATGCGTATACACACTCAACTATCACTGAATTTTCCTCTAGTTTGCTTAGTAAGTGTTATTGTATATACATCAAATTCAGATTCTGTGGATGTTTATACAATTTATATCCTACAAAAAAAATGATCAAGACAGTGTAATTCTATAGCCATATCGATTTTATGAATGCGAGTTGAAAGTCTATAGGGAGACCTTCCAAATCACAGAGAGAGAACCATTGCCAGCAACCATTGCCAGAGATTGCAACCGGAGAACCATTGCCATTGGCAGCTGAAAAAGGTATAGCTAAGCTGACGCCAGCCGAACGCCTCGCTGTGGAGTGTGAATATTGTGTGTCAATGATAAATATAATTGTGTTAAATAAATTGATGTGAAACGCAAATGAAATCGAATGAATGTTCATTTATCTAAACTGTATTATAATACCATTACACGACCAAAACAAAAAGTGGCCTTGATGCTATAGGCGCACTTGGCTATTGAGCGCATATTAAATTTGCATGGATTAGCTAACCACTGTATGCGCGTGAAATGTCAGTGCAATGTTAACTAATTTAGGACTGTATATGGATATTGTGAACTAACCTCAACTATCACACTGCTATGAATTATATGAAATAGTTTTTTGAGCATTCGCTTTGGTACCGTTACAATTTGTAGAGAGAAAAATTAACATATTATTTTTAATACAATCGCAACCTCACTGTATTGAGAAGAATCTTGTGCGGTTTAAGGTAAACGCACATTTTTCAGGAATTGTCTTAAAAAATTGATAATACTATTTAGCATGGATGAACTGGATGAACTTCAGAACAAAAAAAAAACAGTTTCAAATAAAATGATTTGATTTGATTTGATTCATATTGACGATACTTGAAAAACGCGTATCGACACACGTAGGTCAATCTTACGATATCTAACGATCAAAGTGCCCCCATTTGACTCAATTATAAATACACAAAAAAGTGTAAATATTACTGATCGTATTATTTATTTAAAAAATAAATCAGACTACACTAAGCAATAACAGCTTCTACGGTAGAAGAAATTACATTTCAAATCAGCGTGAACCTCTTTTTCATGAGCAAGCAAGCATTACGTTCTATTTCAACAAACCTATTTTAAAACAACTCGCTAGTGTCAACTATGTTATTATTATTATTGTTATTAAACACTAACGTGACAATGAACTTTACGACTCGTAAAATTACGATCTACATGTTTACGCGCGACACTAGAAGCGTGACTAATTCGATCTAATTCAATCACTCGTCAAACTAAAGCTTTACAATCTATGACGTGACGCAATCGATACAACTATTAATGGCTAATCGACGAACTGATTTCAAATAATTTCATTTGAAAGGTTGTCATTTGTCAGAGATAAATCACAATCGTAACTCTTCAACCTACCAAAGCGTATCGAGTACAACTAGCGAAATAGTACACCTGTCTGCGAAATACGTTAACCGGGATTACTTGAACGCACACGATTAAGTGAAGTGACTCGGTGGTGCACTGTGCACAGTACGAATCACAAAATAATACACAACGTGGAATATGTCCATCCGAATTCAATTGCACTTTACGCAGAATGACACAAATTAAAAATATTATATCTAATTCACCGGATAGGGAAGAATTCCATTGGAAATATTTCAACTTTTAAATTTGGAATACGAAAACAATATACGATCTAACCGAAACGAAACAAAAGTATTGGAAAATTAAGAGATTCTATTTCTAATATAAAAAAAAAAAACTATCTGGAAGTACAACATTTATTTACACCTTCGATTCAAAGCCGTTAAAACGAAGTTTGAATTAAAATTAAAATCGAAGTCAATAAACAAAGCAAACGTAACAAGTCGACATGTGCTATAATTATTAATCAGTGTTCTCCTTTATAAGATTACTAGGATGAAATTTTTTCGGTTTGGCAAAAACCCCGATCGCAAAGAAGGGCCGCTAGTAAACGTGAAAACCAATAACAACGCAGGGGCATCATCGATTTGTCGTCGGAAAAAGCAGGAGTGTTCGTAAGAAAAAAAAACATTAATACTAGTATCAAACTCCACGCAAGTCACACACGGCGGGTAAAGCTACGATTGGGTGTCTAAAAAAAAGTCTACATGCGCATTTAAGCCAATTATTATATATTCACTCAAAACGCAAATTCCGTAAGTGGGAGCCGTTCCTGTTGTGCAGACGGTTAAAAATCGCACACATTATATGAGTATATTTATGTGTGTGTAAATATACTTATATACATACGTAAATAGATATGGGTAGTAAAAGCTTTAATACTTACCGATCGTAGCAAGTGTCAAATATGTAGAACAAGGGAGTGAATTCGGAATGGATTGTGGCGACTCGAGACGCTCAACAACTATTTTATTCAGTTAATTTATATACAAGTACTTTCCACAAACGCGTGCGCCGTTTTATTGAGAAATTACGTCATAATAGTTGCTTGCGCCTGAGCCTCACAATGAGCTTCATGCATATTATATTCAATGCGGTATTTTTTTTTATATCGTAAAGAACAAATGTTCACTTTTTCATCGAAAACAAAAAAAAATATTGATAGTTGCACATTAAAATTGTTGGACCATGGCAATTTTTTTTATTTTACTTTTTTTTTCAAGTCGCTCATACGCGTGTGACATGTACCAACTATCATTACGAACAAAAAAAAACATAAAATTAGATAAATATTGATTATTGGTACCTTAAAGGTATATTAACAAGTATCCGCCGGACTAATGGGACAAATAGAGAAAAAAATATTATTAACATCATTAATATTGGTAAATCGATAGAACAGGGTGGAATTGTTAAGTGTCCGGTGAATTTTGTGAACACTTACAAAACTCGACAGATGATGCCTGGCGAACGGAATGGTAATCCGATGTAATTGTGAATTGTGGATTGAAAAAAGAATCATAATATTCACCGTATTACGTATTCAATTACTGACAATGTTCACAGTACACAACGATCGTTTCACGTCTGTACCTTTGTCGTTTACATATCGATTGTCGATGTTAGTTGATTCAACATTTCGAACAGTACCCATCGAGTGTGAATACGCAGACATCATAAATGGCCACTTAACGTTCCCACCCTGTATATTGTGAGAAATCGCATCTGCTATAGGTGTAACGTGACTTTTCATTTAAAAAGATTCAAACTCAGGACAGCCACACCGGTATTGCCGACGAAATGGACAGCGCATGCTATGAGACAGTCTGTGAACCGATCAGGCCTTTATGTATACGACAGGTGTACATAGATATTAAAAATGTTCAACTTCTCTATTTCAAAGGCATCGTTACCATTGACACGAGTTCGAACTGATCAGTCCAGAATTGAGCGTGATTTCAATGAAAACATTCGTCTGATTGGTCCGCTGAAGCCGTCTTGCTTTATTGAGTATTGAATCATGATTCATCACACCAAAGTCAAGATCGTTTTCCCTCTTTTATACTCGGTTTCAGAGTATTATAAAGGTTGCAATGGTTACTTTAAAGCACTTCGAGTGGAGTTTGAGAGGAGCAAACTGCGACGGTTTATTAAAGAGGGTTTGTTTTTGATTCATAACGATGTGATTTAGATTGTTTTGATTTATTGAACAGATCTGTTAAATCGACGAACGGATTATTTTTCACTGGATGGCATCATGCCTTAGAAAAATATGTGGTGATATTTATTTAAATGAAATAAATAAAATTTCTGCTTTGAAGATTCTGTTCGTTAACTGACTAGCAATTATAAAATTCAATCTTTATATCATTGGAATACCTAAATTCATATATATGAATATGTACTACATTCTTACTAATTGCCATTAAGAAATTCTGAATTGCAACGCGTGCAAAGCCGCGGACAAAAGCTAGATATACCTACATGTAAACCTTCCTTTTGAATCACTCTATCTATTTAAAAAAACCGCATCAAAATCCGTTGCGTAGTTTTAAAAATCTACGCATACATAGGGACAAGAAGGGAAAGCGACTTTGTTTTATATTATGTAAAGATAAAGATAAAGATACAGAAAATTTTATCGAATTATCGCGTACTGGTAAGATAATGATTTAAAACACTTCTGAAACCGAGCATTAGACAAGTAAAACTTGGCTATTTTCACACGTGACGTGTTTTATTGATACAGGAAAATGCACTAAAGCAATGACGGCAAGCGCTGCGTTCAAAACAAAGTGGAACGATGAGTTTCGATATTACTTCAACCATCGTTCACATTTAGTCCGATACAGTATGTAGCGATCAATAATGCGCGCATAATGCGCGAGAAACATTAAAAGCGACATGTGAACGAGGCCTTAGGCAGATATCAATCAAACTAGTTTGATCAAACCCTTTGATTGACACCCTTAATGACTGTGAAGATTTTTGTCAGTTACAATAGCTTGACTCGCTTATTAGTACCAACTGATATAGAGAATGATAGAATGATAACTGATGTAGAATGATAGCTGGTATATAGAAAATAGCCATATTGGTCAGTACGCGAGTCAAGCTGCTAGACAATTAAGCCAGTGTCACATTGAGTGGGCGGAGATCACTCCATACTGATTCTACGAACTGTACGGTAAAGGCAAATCTGATAGACAGGCCGATGGTTGAACGGCATTACTGAGTACGCGCACAAACAAAACACAATCTAAAACAAATATCAATTTAGCGGTTTTTTGCCGGCTCAATTTTACCAATGAAATTTGCCAACACACATTTCAGCGAAACAAATTTAGCGCAGGTTTTTTGGTACCGCTTCATCTGGATGAGGGAGGAATCGCT
The DNA here is from genome assembly GCA_018244895.1 of Myscelus amystis hages. Classification (NCBI taxonomy): domain Eukaryota; kingdom Metazoa; phylum Arthropoda; class Insecta; order Lepidoptera; family Hesperiidae; genus Myscelus; species Myscelus amystis. Next base: position 5,039 of record DWQT01005456.1, on the reverse strand, counting down.
GAAGCGCTGATTTGTGCGACACTCCCCTTCAGGTCGCCCTATCAACTATAGATTTATTCGGTACGAGTGCAAGCAGTTTAATCCATCATAAATACGCGAGTTAATCAACGTAATCTCGTACCTAGGCAGATGATATTATGATAAAACCATTAAGTCGTAGGTACTGATAATATTACATGCAGTAAAGACCTTACACACCAACAATACACTGCTTGAAATCAATTTTCGCGCAGTAATTTTTTTTGTGATACCATTATAAATTGCTTCCTCCTAGTTCGTTACTTACTTCTAAATACATTTTAAGACAAATCTACGTCACGAACACAGACTTCGTTCAAGATGAAACAGTACCAGTTTAAAACGTACGTAAGTATCGCAAACACAACACACAAACACACATACACACACATTTATACACACAGATAAACAATCCACTTAAGTAAACCTCATGACAAATGTATCAACAAATATTATAACGTCAAGGGTCTGTTTCACAATATATGAGTAAAGTCAAAAAGTGATGTTGAATGAATAAAGTAGCCAGTAAGGTGTTAAATCATTCCGATAAATTTTTTTAACGACCAAACAACTATTCTACTAACTTTTAGACAAATAACAACTTTATAACTGCTAACAACAATTGTTGACCTTTTGTTAAATAACTTACCACTGTCATCCGCTAACTATGAAGTAAGTTTAGGTGGCAGCGAATGTGTAATGCATTGCTGGTTGTAACTTTACTTAGAAAATCGTGACACAGGCCCCAAGATTTAAAAATACGTTAAAACTATAGATTGTGATGGATATAACAATAAAAGTAATAAATATGATTGAAATAGTTCAAACATGAACACGGGTGTGTGAATGCGATTAAAAAAAAAACGAAAATTAAAAAAAAAAAACAAATGAAGAGCGATACCGAGATACTACGACGACACATAGACTAAACACCGAATACAAATTACATAAACGTAAATTCGAATATAACTACTAGGTTATATTTGATTTATAAGTTAGTGAACTACGCCGGATAGAATGTCGACCACCGAAGGGATTGTTAATTGTTAACATTTAAACATAGCGACTATCACCGATAACGACGCACTCAGCTACGAAACGGCATGCGTACAAGCGGATAGGATTTGCCTAAAATCGTTTTGATATTCAATTCTCTTGAGCAAAGTTATAGGGCGATCAAAGTCTTAAAAACATGCGTGACGTAAATGAAAATAGTTTGTAATCGTGTAAATTATTATGATACAGCATATTTTCGAGGGTTCCGAAGTCATGTCGCCTTTCCCAAAAATACTTAGAAAACATTTCCATATTAGCTGCGTTGAAAAGATTTTGCGTCCATTACACCAACACATTTTCCGTCACATTTAGAAAAACACAAAAAAACATATTATACTTTTTTTGTTTTGGCTACATTCAATTGTTTTTAACGCACTACCAAATCGAATGAGTGCCGAACAAATAAAGGAGTGGGGTTACCGTGACAAGGTTTACTGGAATCCTGCTGTGAATACATCTCAAAAGGATCAACAGTTCAAAATATTACGAAGAAAAAGATAATATGTGTCTAGCATTGAGGGAATTAGCAATAGAATTACTTTAAGACTATACTTTGAAATAACAAAAATCACTGCTGTATATTGACTATGGTAAAGAAAATAGGCTCCGTTAACTCGAAACCCCAAAAAAATCTATCAAAACACGTGTAATGTATCTACGCATTCGATTCGCTAACATGCACGCCATGCATGCATGCACGCTTTCTTTACGTTACATTTAGTAATAACAAAATCTATCATTCACTAATGCTACAATAACATTAGGGCGCGTACACATACCTACACACGGATGATCCGATGTATCGAGCCAGGATAATATGCGTGAGGGTATTGTCACGACAAAAGTGTGTATGATAGCTCACAGTATTTGTATGGATTGATTCGTGGTGCTAGGATTATTGTATTACAAATAATCTAGTGAGGCCCGTTATATGACAGGTTTTTTTGTTGCCGTGAGAGCTGGAGGGTGCAGTTGGGGGCGAAAGAGGCTAGACGGGAAAAAATCAGACGAAAAGTTGTCACGACACTTTTCGCTAGAATTAATTTAATTTCTTATAATGCCTTCACTAATTAATCGAAAGGAACTTCGTTCCATCCGGGTGTCCCGAGATACCTCTCTTGTTTTGTAACGCAACTCTACGATAACTCCTATACGTTTTTATATCAGTGTACATAAGATTTATCTGTTCCCTTCATAGACTTATTTTATCCATTACAAAACATAAATACAAGTGTTATTTAAATGTGACGCGCTAAGAACTTATGAACCTTTAGCGTTCGTATAATGCAAGGACTATTACCGTCTAATAAAGAGTAGTTTGATAAACATGTTAAGTAATCAGAGAGTATCACTAAAAACATCCCGAAAAGCCTAGCATGTAAACGTGTTTTAGGTAACGTGTCTATAAATATAAATATAAATAAACAAGATATTTTTCAGTGTTCATAATTATTATTATTATTATTTGCATTTTATCCTGGTTTGATACAACATTTACTATTAAACTAAACATTAATAATAATCCTACGCTATTTTGCTTTAAAAACATATCGAGGTATAGCTGCAAAAAAAAAAACAAAAAATCACTACTCAGCTCACGGCTTTCGAAGCGACGACAAAGCAACTTAAGCGAGCACAACACCGTCGATGCACTAACTAGCTAACTACCACTAACCTTATGTGTGGCCAGCATTATGCGCGGGCGCGTTTCGTTACACGCTAAAACGCTGCGCAAATAACCTAGGGTATCATTAATGAACACCAGAATGCCTTAAACTGCAATACGACTTATCGAATTCGAAGCTGTTTCATGGTATATCTAAAAATATTAAGTGCACAGCGATAATAACGCAAATGGCTGTGGAGGGCCCCCCATGCCTGTCTAATATGAAAAATTAAACGCTTCGTTTAGTTAGCAAGCTTTAAAAATATCGTACCACTAGGACGAACTTTACCAGAGTTTCTAATGTAAAGGTATCGAGACTTCAAGATGCAACTGACAGAATTGACAGTGACAGAATACATTAGTACAAAACGCGAGAATAACACTTCCATTGACATTAACTTGGTCGCTACTAATATCGCAAAATTAGTTCCATTTACGCACGATAGGGGCGCTGTACTATTATCATATATTTTTTACCATTTACCGTACGAATACTTCGTCGATAGAGGTTCGTGCTAGGGCCACACGGCACACACCGAGTCGACTCTCACAGAACGACAACACCCATAATATGTTATCCACAGGAGGCCACTCCCAGCTCACATACATACATAACATTTATGTTCAGATCACCCGACACACATTCGTATTCGAGCTGTAGCTACGTAATATAACTGGCACTAAAAATATATATAATATACTGGCAGGCATTCCGAATATGGCGTCTAATAATAAATGTGTAAACTATGTATATATTATAAACAAGTACGTCTAGGATTCGCACAAACGGACGATAACGGTCGTTATCGCGGTTCGAGGTAGCCGGGGGCGGCGGGTCGATATGGCGACGGGGGTGGAGGGAAGAGGGGGGGACGGTAAGGGAGAAGCAGGGGCAAAGGGGGCAATGGGGGAATGTGGAATGGGGGAAGCTGGGAGGAATGGGGGAAGCGGGGGGAATGAGGGAAGCTGGGGGGCAATGGGGAAAAAGGGGGAATGGGGCAAGCCGAGGGGGAGTAGGGGTAGGGAGACCCCGAGGACAGGGGAACCCGGGGACAAAGCAAGCCAGGGAGCGGGGAGGGCAAAGCGGGGAGGGGGCGGGTGCGTGGACCTCGAAATGCTGATACATACCTGAGCTGCCGCCGCTCCTCAGCCTCAAGCTTTTGATGGCGCTTCTCGAACGCCCTATCTTCGACATTCTCCGTACCATCGACAGAATCTAGGCCGGTGTACGGTTTCTCGCGCCATCTCGGCACCTACGGACAAACCTAACTAACAATCGTTGTTCAATGAGCGACGCGCGCGACCTCCTGATTGATAAGTTTTATTAGCACTTCAGAAGTTCGCGGGTACAGTCATATGATAACATATGTATTACCTACAATTAAAATTATCCCGTACGAAACGGAGGTGAGATTCGATGCGACTTTTACGTTACAAGATTACAAATTCGATAACTTTTCAATCTATATAGGTATTTCATTGGGACAATTCCGAATATTTTTTTCAATTTGAATACCAAAATTGAATATCAAAAGCAACCGTCTTCTACTCTCATACGTTTTACGCTCACTTATATGGATATTGATTTTCCATTTCCTCATCATCATGTAAGGAAATTAATGTTATATACTTAATGGTTATCATTAGTCGCTTGGCGCGCGCTTCGAACTATAGTTAGTATGGAGAAGAAAGCGGAAAGAATTCATAACATATAGTCTAGGTGTTATACAGGACACCGTTTCTCAACCTATGTATACCCCTAAAATACATGATTAGTTCTTTTTTTGGGTTAACATTTCAATGCAACTTTTACAAAATTACATGTAGTCAGAATAATGTTATAATTCAACGTGTCGCAAGGCTTTTTATTTGACTCTTCGACATTTCGACAAAAATAGGTTGAGAAACAATAGCATTTAGGGTATGGAAAGGAATCTGTTAACACTATTTCTCCATTCTGAAATCTCTATCGTTGTATGTCTCCCCTTCCCCCTCTTCAATACCTCTCCACTCACTGTATTCAGACACATCGACGCCCAAAACACAATCGAAACGTCATGCATTATGTAATGTAATTCGCATTCACTACTAATTTCGTTGTTATTGATGTAAAGTCGCTATTTTCGTTCGTAACAGTCTCGAGTTTTGCCACGAAGCGAAGGCTGTATAGGATACGTCAAGCTCGGAACATACCTATTCACTTCTATTTTCTATCTATACTAATAAATAAAATTATTTTGGTATATGCACCGTGGCGTTTAGTAAAAAGCGGTTATTCTAATATTACAAACAGACACTA
>DWQT01005455.1:0-10295 GCA_018244895.1 Myscelus amystis hages | reverse complement strand
ACGTGTTCACACAGCGGTTGATGCGACAGTAAATATTGTGTCACAATAAATTTACCAATTACAGACACTCGTGTTCATACAGAGACATTCGCATAATATAATAATGCATAAAATGAGTTTTATGTGGAAAATTCCGTATAAGTGTAAAAAGTACCGACATTAATGTCTGACATTTATGTCAGAATTTCTGTCGTAGTCTGAACGTACCATTACGATTACCCACCAACTCTCATGAACACCCATTGCTAAGACAATTCACAGTAACAGTCCCATTCCTATAGCTTTATTAGAGGTTATTTGCAAATGTGTATTAAAAAAAAAACGTAAACACATTATAATAAACGAAACGTTTACGTAAACGCTCACTCATTTATTATCTGCGATTTTTTCGTATTAAAAATTATATTTTTAATTGCTTCAAGTTTATCTTTGCCGCGGCGTGAAGGAAAATAACAAATAATTACATATATAGGATATTATAATACATATTATATGTTGATAATTGCGCAGCCTCCGTGTGACGTAACGAGATAATAATATAATTGTTGTTATATAATAAATTAATTTCTCAATTCTGGATATTAACTTCGCTTGCGCGCTTGATGATGTATGAGGGACAGTGTGATTTCTTAACCCGTTTTAGTGGTCCACAGCTGGACCGGGTCTCCTCTCATAGAGAGAGAGAGATATATAGGCCACCACGCTGGCCAAGTGCGGATTGGTAGATTTCACACACCTCAGAAAATATTATCTAAATATATTATGTATATGTATAACTCAAAGGTGACTGATTGACATAGTGATCTATCAACACACAGCCCAAACCATTGGACGGATCGGGCTGAAATTTGGCATGCAGGTAGATGTTATGACGTAGGCATCCGCTAACAAAGTATTTTGATCAATTCTACCCCCAAGGGGATAAAATAGGGGATGAATGCTTGTATGAAACTTTGTCAATTTTCAACCAATCGGACGGACTGAGACTTGGCATTCATAAAGCTACTATGATCGAACCCACAATCCCCGGTTCGAGATGAAGATCGCCAACCACAAGACCAGCGCGCCAATGCCCACTATCTTACGAATGTGTGTAAGATTGGAGGAGATATGGAATACACTAGCAGCTATCAACCACTCGAGATACATTAGCAATTACCGGATAATGTCGACTCCTTGCAAGATGATGCGAGATTGTTATCGATTTTGCATTTCATTTTTTCCGCATTTATTTCATATTACATCGTACTATATAAAAAGTGGCCAGTGTTAGCTAGGTTCTCTATTTGAATTTCGATACAGCTAATATACTCGTAGGGTTCATTTTTTAATTCTATTGACTAGTTGTAATACATGCAAGGATTATAACATACGGCTCCAATACAGAAATTAGTAAACTGTCAGCAACAAAAGTGTATTATATTTCCAATAGAGAATTTGGTGTAATATCAGCAACAAAGATGTATTATATATTTCCAATAGAGATTTTGATGTATTATCAACAACAAAGGTGTATACCAATTCCAATAGAGAATTTGGTGTACTAACAACAACAAAGGTGTATTGCATTTCCAATAGAGAATCCGATGTACTATTAGCAAGAGTGTCTCAATAGGAGATGCGGCGAGATTCTTATCGGATGTGACGTCGAATCCCATTACGATCGATCCGATATCAGACTGCGTGTGGCGAGTATTAGATTCATTAACACGTACCTGCTTCATATCGATGGTAACATATGGCTTTTAATTGTATTGTATTCGTTCAAATTTAAAATCAGCAGCCATGATTTCTAAGTGGCCAATGGTTAGTGCTTGAAACTAAAAGTTCTAATATCAATATAAGGTTAGAAGAATAAGTCCGTAAGAATAACATATCCGTGTTATAAACCTGCGTTAATATAAACTGTTGTAAAATATATCATAATTATTCGTATTAGTTACAGAAGTGTAAGTTAATCATCTATTTTGTTTCGATATGACTGCTGTGTCTAAATACGAGTAGTAGTAGTAGTAAATAGAATACCCGGCCTCACAAAAAATTAACCGCGTTCCAAATTTAAACCTGCGAATGGCCATAGACAAATACGACCTGCAATAGATTAATGGTTACATATTGTCTATGACAACAATGAGTAATAAGCATCAAATGGCCGAGAGTGGTCAAAATATCAAATATAAAAAAAATCCTTAAATTTTTTTTGTTAATAATTACGAGCTATCTAATTATGATTCAACATAAATCATGGTTAATGTTAGAATTTGATTAATTACCCCAGTTTACCGTGAATATTTCATTAATATGACATCCATATTTTTGTTAGTAAGAACTCGATTCTAAAATAAATAACTCGTGATAATAAACTACAAAAATGCTTTCTTGTTTATATCGTACTTACAATAAAACCTGAATGTTAAAGGAATTGCCTTGATAAAATCCCGATTTCCTGAAACATACCGTTTAAAAAGAAGACAACGGTTTTTTTAATAACTTCTTAAATAGGTACGCGGTTTGTACGTAATTTTCTTAGTAGGTACGTGTGAAATATTTTTCACACGATTCCAATTTTAAATCATCTGTTAAATGTAAAAGAATTGTAATTGTGTTTTTGTGTTCTAACTTATTATTATTATTTAAGATTTTTCGAAATAAGTAATAATATAATATAGAAGCTAAATAAATAATAATAATAAAGTCTAACATTCTTAATAGAATCTAGTTAGAAATTTTTCAAACTTATTGTTGGAATTGTATTTTTTATTTATTTATAATTTTATTACGTTTATGCTAACAAAAAATTACCTTCAATGATAAATGTAAATAATTATATTTAATAAAATTGCGCTAAACACAACATAATCATATGAGATCGAGTGAAATAATACTTAATGTCAGTTATCTCAACTATATTATAAGATACACAACTTATGTGGTAAAAGTCGACTTTACATAATATCACAATTAATTATAGTGGGTAACCACGTTATATTATGTTTCGCTTTTAACGATTTCCATATTATATATGTTTAGCATTTGTAAAAATATATTTGCCAAATTATTGCCCGCGAATTTTTTTTAAGATTACGCAATTGGTTTGAAAAGAAAGTGCCGTGCCGTCGGATGAAAAAAAATTATGAAGAACCTGTTAATCACCTAAAATCATTTAATTTTTAAAACGTAAGGTTTGAAATTACGGAACTTCTATCATTCGTGTTTTGCTGCATTAAGTAACCATTTATTGTAAGTTAAGAAAAAAAAACTAAATAATTAACACTGAAAATTAAAAGTCTCCGCAATCCGTTATTTTTACACGATCATTTTTCTTTTTCGACTAAAACGTTGAAAATACGCACAATTTTGCAAAATCTGTCTGAGTCGTGTTTTAAAACAGCATAGTTTTCACAGTATGAGTGTCCACAAAATTTCGTCCCTGTTATGAAAAAATATTTGTCATTTACGGCAGTCTTTTTTTTTAAATCGCACGTATATTGTTATTTGACGGAACGAGGGTCAAAATACGGGACCAAGCTGGCGCGCACACCGCCTACTCGATTATAATAAACAAGTGAATACTTAAAAACACGACACGACGACGCTAACTAACGATAATTTGCATTGTAATCTAATCGGAATAACTTACCCAATCGTGGATGATTTTTGCGCTATCGCCCTGTGCTTCGGTATTGTAACAAAAAGTCCAATTTCGCACACCGGAGCTTCCACCGCTCCCAGTCTCTCACAAAACACGGTAACTTGGCAATAATTGAGCACAGATACAGTCTTCTTAGCACTAGAAACGTTCTAAGGCACTATTGTAGTGTTTAAAAATATCGTACGGCCGCGTTGGATGTGCACCGCATCTTTGCGGACGACAACCTCGCTCGGCGAGATGTCGTCTCCTTGTGATTGTGATGAGAGTACGCACTGTCGCTCTGCTCTCGGGGGAGCAGAAGATGGCCGCCGATTGGTCGAGAACGCGCGCGGAGCGAACGGGAGAGTGCATCGCGCGCGGCACGCGAGTGAGGGGGACGGTTAATGTCGATCGTTTCGTCGCCCTGCTACAGATTGTCCGGCGGGCGAGTTCAGGTGGATCACTGTTAAGAGCGAAATGATAATATGGAGATGCCCGTCCGAGTGGTTCCGTCTTTATCGATGTTATTTAGCGCATGTTATCAATGATATTAATAAAACAATATGGCGACAGTCTTCATCGTGACAAAGATATATTTGATTAGATGAATTTTCAATTGATTATTAATACTAATATTGTCATCTACAGGACATTCTAGAATATTGTATTTATCGTCTTTGATATGTTGGTATTATGCTTTGCTCATTATACTTTAAACGGAAATAGTTACAATATATACCTACGCTAAACACCTATATTTATACAATTGCATCTTGAATGATAATGACAAATATATTGACGATAATGGAATTGAATGTAATTCCGAACAGTCAGTTAGTCCTTGTCGCATATAATTAGTTTGATGCCGTTAGATATGATCGACCAGAAGTATAAAACATAGGTGTATTGGACATTGTCGAATTGATATTGCAACATTTACAGCTAAATTATAATCTCATATAAAAATATTATGTTTTCTTGCCCCCCTTTGAGATAATAACGAGTTACAACAAATGTGCTACATTTACTGATTAAATTGTGCCAAAAATAAGATAGATAAAACTCACGCTTTTAAAGTGATTAGTGGCTTTATCAGCGATTTAAAATTGTTATTTATTTGTCATTCTATTATTTTAATATACTTAAAGATAAAATTTTCTTATAAACTTAGTGCCAAAAATCACGTCGAACTTTCGAATAATTTATATAATATGTTTACGTTTTTTATGGAATTCTATTTTATTTTTAGTCAATCCTAAGATTAAACACAATAAACGTTTCTTCAATTATATCGTTGTACAAAGTCTAATTGGCTCGGTAAACAAATTATCACTTGTCCCAATTTAATATTTGTTTGTTCATCCTCGAAGATATCGTGTCGATTCTCTTAATGTCAATCTCGGAAGGCGAAACGTCAGACTCCAGACGATATGAATCGATTAAATAACGAAATTCGAATATCCATAGACAATATGTCAAAAAGTTTTTTTTTATTAATGAATTTTCACCTTTATACGTTGACTTATTTTTAGGTGCTGGCTGTAAATAATTGTTTTTGACTTCAGTGTCGTCATTGCCGGCGATCATCTATCAAGGTACGTTCACCAGATAATACTTAGACTTTAATCTTGTTTGTGGATCAGTTTTTACGATTATTTTCGTTACATTGACGACAAAAATAATCAAATAGATACGTGGCCTGATATTAAAATGTAACGATTTTTAATTATAGTCAACTCTTGTTAAATCCACCTGTTGAATATTCAAGTAATTATCTATATATTGTTTATAAGCATATTAACTATAGGTTATGGGATTTACCATCTCATATGTAAATATTTAGTTATAAAAATACGATTCAATATGTTATTTGTAATAATAATAATATACGTAACAATATAAACTTAGAATCCGCCTTTTCAAAATCTACATTTTTGAACTAATACAACCTATATGTATCACCTATGGTGGTAAGTATCGAAAGGGCATCTCAAGATCGACCTCGGGACCTCCAGTAATCGGTCATTCGTACCGAGCAAACACAGCGCCCTTCCATCTGTCCACACGTGGCTAATTCGGCTGCCTTGTGCTCGGTTCACAGCTCTTATCTGAATCCGTTACGTCTTATACGAATAACGCGGAACGCCAGCGGAAGATGAAGTATGACATATCCGTAATATTGACAAATGTATACCTATCACTGTAACACAAATCATAGTGAAAAATGTTTTTTTTCTTTTTTGATTCCTGGGAGCTGTTTGTTTCTGGCCTGCCTACAATATGAGCATAAAGCCGATGGACGATATACTGAATAAAATAATTTTGTATGTAATGTGTGTAGGAAGTCAATTGAAGGGATTTTTATTATTTTATTAAGAAAACATGTCTATCGATTAAAACATCTAGATTTGTTAAAAAACCACTTTTATCTATCACCATGACATTAATCGATTTGATAACGCCCAAGACAGATAATGGGGATCTTGAAACAAACAGTCGATGGAATGTTAACAATACTTTGAGGTACGTTGATGATAATACTTTTATAACCGATACATTCATATTATCTTCCGGAACTACAGTAGGTACTTTGGCCCTTCTGTAGCCTAAGTTACTCTCGAGCATTTAAACTATTTCCACACCAAAAAAACATGTAAATCCGATGTGACGTCACAGAAAAAAAGAAACACTTCGCATTTAACATAGGTACTACGAATTATGGACAGCACATTTTTTATAAAGAGAAAAGAAAACAGGTCATTAGTGTAAAAATCTAAACCAAACCATAGACAACGTGTTTCGAATATCCTTCAAAATTACTCATCAATTGTTTAATTGTACCAGACATTGCCCTGGGATGACGCAGGTAGAAACCGGATGCGGAGAACAGAGAAGAGGGAACAATGACGTTCATTACGGGAGACCTATATCCAACAAACCACTAACACTGGCTGCTGATGCTGATGAAACATTATTCATCAGTATACTTGCCAGCAATTCCATTCATTATATTATGTTTTCATATATGCCTATATTAAGGAAACAGGTAAGCCAAACTACACTACAGTTGCCTTAAATGGATCTATTTGTCATTAATATGATTATAGCTGAGATCGGTATTTTAAATATGATTCAATACGATACAGCCACATTTCAAATAAGAATTCATTACGACGTTCAAATAAGAATCCATTGATTGAAAGTAGTCGATGTGAACGCTAGTAAGTATGTATATGCTTGGTTGATTGATTTTGCGGAAACCGCGCTAAATTCATTCATGAACCGGAGCTGACGTTTACAAACATGGCGTTGTTAACGGAAAAAATAGATAGACGGGATGTTCGTGGTGCGGTTTACAAAATATGGACTAGGGTGGCTGCGGCAATCTCAAACAATGGATGTTGTCCAACACCACGTTGCAGACCGATACTGGATAGTGGATTCTCCAATAATAATAATGTACGCAGGTATACACATGTTAATAGATACGTGAAGAGGATAATTTGCCTTTGCTTTCGCCCTCTTAAGCATACTCGTATACCTAACGTACTACGCGCACGGCGGGGTACAGATTTGGCAAATTTTATGTCTGATATGTTCAATAAATATTACAAGTGAACAAAACATTAATTTTTTTAAAGTTATAGGCCCGTTATTTCTTTTCAAATATGCCTCACTTAAATTGAATCGTGTTTATGGTACCTTTCGTATTTTTGCAGTAAATCCATAAAAAATGTACAGAAAAATATAAGCAATGACTATAGTGGTATAATTTTTTTTTTCACTGACCGTCGAAAGTTTGCAAGTTAAAAAATTAATTTCATGAAATATTAATCAAAATTAGATTGTGTTATGATTTTTTGTCATTAAAATCTAAAACTTACGATATCACTGAATCTTCTCAAAGAATTATTTAGTGTTCCATTGTATGAAAGTTATTTCATTTAAAACCAGTAAAATGTGAAATTATTCAATAATAGTAGTGATTGAGTAATAGAAGCAGCAGTATCGTCTCGCACGACCATTATCGTGCTACTGGCCGGTTGCATGACGTCGGGCGTTTTTTCTTAACGAACCCAGCGGTAACTGACACTGGCCGGCAGGAATGTCTTCGCTGCGTTCGCGGGCAAGAAAAAAGTTAAGATTCAATTTCGCGCCAACGCTTCCGCTATGTTGATCGCGTGATGAACATGATGTATTGGTCATACGACTTTCTTTCACTTTCGTTTGAGAATAAATCGCGATTTTCTTCCATGATTTTCCACTTCCTTGTACTAACGATTCCTGAATTGGTGACGATTTTTTTTACGATTATTTTAGATTTTAAATCTATCAGACTTACTAGTTACCTACTATGGTCTGTTTATGCTTATTAGGCAGTAAATAAAAGGATTTCATTTACTTATTTAGGCACCAGTCTGTGGTATGACAAGATTATATGATATATTATATATAGAATGATATATTATATTACTTCATACGAATACTTGATGGTAGGTGGTCACAGTCGCCCATAGATACGAGGTAAATTAATGGCATAAATTCCAATAATATTAATAATATTTCATCCTCCTTTCATTTTCCTGATTGTGGGAATGCCGGTTGTTTTATCGGGCGTTAAAATATCCAGCTCTAGTATACATTAAGGTAAACGTTTAATAATACGACGTTAAGTAATATGAGTAATTTACTGAAAGACCTCAAAAATATTACATAATTATTATCTTAAAAGCAATACGTCCGACCAAAGGCACCTACACGATTCGATGTACAACAACACAGGAAGACGCGGCCGTTAATCTCTGCGCGATATTTAAATGGATCTTTTAGTCCCCACACATCACAACTATCGTATTTGGATACAATGTTTGTATGCCGCGATATCGGTTCTTCTTCCCCGTGTCAATATTGTTAGAGCGGCCGTTGACCTCTCAATTGCATCGCGCATGATGAGAATAACGTATCTTTTGTATTGTGCCTCTATTTGGATATTAGTGTGCCTTTAGGTATCTATAGTGTCGGTATGAGCTACGCAATTCACATTCGTATAATTTCAAAGTCACGGATCGTCATGTTTGAGTTTTTTTTTATCTCTGCATAAAGAACGCGCAAGAAATTTAAATACAACACCTGGGTATATATTAATTTCACGACGTTTTCAATAAGATTTTGACAATTAAATTCTATACTTTTGTTGTTTTTATATAAAGTGTTGATAAAAAATAGTCTTTTAATTAAATCATCCTTAGCATATCCTCGTAACTCTTTCCGCATATAAATATTAAATACCGTTCCTTTTTTGAATTCAAACCAAAATTGAATTATTATTACCACTGTCATGATACTTTAAAATTCGAATTTGTCGATTTGAATTCCATCTCTTTGGGAACGAAAAATATTTTCAATTGAATAACACTTGTGTATACATACAAATAAATTGTGATATTTTGCAAGCGTGGATGGATTCTTTGTCTTCGAGGCATTAACCTCTGCTCTTATTGTAAATGGTGATCGGAATCAACTGCTGTATTAACGTTGTGAATCTTGGCTGAAAAGAAAATAAAAGCTATGATGACTTTTATTATCGTATGCGCTTGAGTGCCTACAGTGTGTTGTTATTCTAGCGATATATGATTAAGAATTATAGTCTCGAATTTTACTCGGTTTCATTTCAGTCAAACCGAGTACTCAGCCGATGTACTACTTGATGGGCCACATTTTTGCCGCGAAAATGTCTATAAATATTGATGTGGACACGCTGCTAAGACCACAGCAGGTACGAGTAAGTCCACCTTAAAAGCATGTTTTTAAAAAGACAATTATACATTGCCAACCGTATAATCGGCAGCAACTTTGTATCTCGGCTGTGGAACATCTATTCAGCCAATTACGAGTGAAAGAACCACCGAATATGCTGAGTACCGACTTCTAAACCATTACTCGGTCGCTTAAGTGAACTTGTTGGAGCGAAGATTAAAACATTTGAGCATCACTTACTAATAGTAACTTAACGTAAGTTAATAGTAATAGGACAATTTCACACGGCTATCTGATTCTAAGTTATTCAACTGAACATCTCTTTCTGGTACCAAGATAACTGATAGACATAAATACATTATATATATTTTAGATATATAGATATAGGAGATTTACGGCGATATATTGACTCATCACGATATCTCTGGAACCAGAACACCTAGAGACTTGAAATTTGGTAGGAATATTCCTTCCGCCGAGTAGAGGTCAGCTATGAACGGATTTTACGAAATTCCACCTGTAAGGGGGGTTGCGAGGGTGTTAATTATAATTTATATAGCAAAGCGACGTTTGCCGGGTCAGCTAGTTTAAGATATAAAACTAATATTGTTAACGTAAACGGTGCGTTTGTGCAATGTTTAATGAAATTATCTTCGTATTGCGAGGCGCGAAGTGCCCCCGCGTTTAGAACTGTATTGCGGATATACAAACACTGGAAGAGCTTAATAGATGTGCTATAGAAACATAGTAATCTTTTCTGTTCCCTCACGTGGTTGGTTTGACAGAATTAGAAAAGATAAAATAAGAAAAAGAAAGGATGCAATCTAATCTATAATGACTAAGTGCTAGTTAATAATTTATAATGAGTTATAAGCTTAGGTATACTTAGCTTAGTAGATAATAAATT